>JAFFST010006892.1:15394-40201 GCA_022414735.1 Noturus placidus
AAATTCTAACAGAGCCGTCTTCTTGCAGCAATAGAATTGCTTTATATTTCTTCCAACGTGTCTAATTTTGTAAAGAATTTCTACATAGCTACATTTGAGATGGCGATGTTTTGCTTGGTGAGGCCAATGAACACAATTACTCTCTTTATAGATCGATAAAAATGTTTATGCAACGAGAACACATGTTTTTAATCAGTAACTAGCCTTCTCATGGCCATGGCATGGACCACCAGCAGACTTCAGACTTTGGGAACTGTGACTTGATTTGCTGCTTGCTGTGCTGTAACACAAGGCCGGTGGCGTTCTCACCAATCAGAGCTTCCACAGGAAGTGATTTCACTAATCCCTCAGTGCAGGACAGAGAAGGACTCTGACCCCTTAGACAGACCCCTTTAACTCAGTCGGGGCTCCTGATTGGGTTTTTTTTTTTTTCCGCCTTTGCATTGTTTATTTTTTTGAATATCATCTTGCCTCTTAAAACCAAGCACTCAGATTTCTTGCTACTCTCCTGTTGTTAGACGTAACAATGGGTGAAATCTGAAGTGAGTGGGAATTGTTTGAGCGTAGAGAGGAAGCTTGGGGGGGTTTGGTTAATGGTGCGTGGGGAGGGAAGGCCTGAATCTGTACCCATTCCCACTGTTTAGGATCCCATAAGGTTCATAAGTGAGAAAAATCAGAGGTTGTAGAACTTCTGGTTGCAATTTAAAGATGCTTTTTTTAGTCCTCCTTAAATGTGGGAAGTCAGAGTAATCGAGCTGGGGGCGAGGGGGAGTCTGTGGGAAGGAGCGGAGGAAGAGCTTGGTGCAGAAAAAGCGTTCCAGCTGTATATTTCTCACTCGTTGAGGTGAACGAGTGGAGCTTTACAGAGGCGCATGGATTAGTAGAACGTCATGAGCCCTTATTTATGTTCGATTGATTCAATCCGTCGATGTAGAGAAACAATCGTGTCGAGATAATCTCCAGGAAATGGAAGAGGCAGGCCACGCTATGTGTCTGTGATGTGGGAAATCATGAAGCACAAGCTGGAACTGGATCACAGCCTAGTACATAATTCCTTAAGCTAAAAATGCTAATAACGCTCAGCCAGAGTAATGTACGTGAACTGTTCTAACATTGTTAGTACTCACGCATTTATTAGGTTTATTTCTTAACAGGGACAGACATATGGGAGGCTGATTAAATCCATATCTGTCAATATCTCAACAAACTCTATAGGTTCGTGTCATGTGTTGTTGTTTTTTTTTCGAATACCAAACAGATGAATGGTTTTAAACACACACAAAAACCCCACAAAAAGTGTTTTAAACGTTCTCTCCTCTGCCTTTTTGTGCAATTTGTACTGTAATTAGACGATATGTCTTTAATCTGCCTATCGTTTCTCCTCCACATACATTTTAGAGAAAAAAAGAATCAATAATCAACCTTTTTATCATTCATTACACCCGCAACTGCATTTCACATGCAAGCTTTTTTGGCATCCGCGTTCACTCTGTGCGATCCCCTGACACAAATCTACAGTCTGTGCTAGAAAGAAATCAGTCCAACCTGGCTTCTTGCTTCTTCATACCATTTTGCGTATTTTTTTCTCATGACCTTTGGTCCTGTAATACTCAGCTGCAAAAAAAAATTATAAAAATCCAAAATAATCCACTTTAAGATGTTTATTACCAGCAAATAATGGGCGGCTGTGGATTAGTCGGTAGAGCGGGTTGTCCACTAATCCACTAATCGTAGGGTTGATGGTTCGAATCCCGGCCCGGGTGATCCCATGCCGAAGTGTCCTTGGGCAAGACACTGAACCCTAAGTTGCCCCCGATGGCAAGCTAGCACCTTGCATGCAGCTCTGCTACCATTGGTGTGTGGGTGTGTCTCATTTGTAAGTCGCTTTGGATAAAAGCGTCTGCTAAATGAATAAATGTAAATGTAAATAATCTGATGTGGATGGACTGGCACCCTGTCCAGGGTGTACCCCGCCTTGTACCCGATGCTCCCTGGGATAGGCTCCAGGTTCCCCGTGTCCCTGAAAAGGAGTAAGCGGTTGAAGATGGATGGATGCCAATAATGAAACCTTGTGTTTATATTTCTATTAAGGGGTTTATTTATTTTTCCTACAGTTTTAACAGTATCTAGCTCTTCCCAGCCTACATCAAACAGATGGGGAGGTCTAAAGGATGCTTCCTTGGAGACACATAAAGCTACACAGGGTAGCCTAGCATGCTTGGAGGAAAGCGTTATCTACTCTCTTCCGCATACATGAGCTCACTGACGTCTACTATTGCTGTGATTGGCAGGAATGACAGAGTAACACAGTCCCGTTCAGACAGAGAGCATGGGCAATTTTGTCCTGTTGGACTCCCGGTCATGGATGGCTGTGGCTTCATCAGGATTCGAACTCGCGATCTCCTGACGAAAGAAAGAACGCTTGAGAGTCAGCGTTCTACTTACCACTTGGGAGCATATAAATGTTAACACTAACGTCTGTGATGATCATTAGTAGGTTTTTCGAAAAATGTTTTTGAAAAATGATGACCTGTCCTCTATTAGAACCTCTTCCATACTTTATCAGAGTGTTAAAAGCGTGTTTTCCTGTTCAGTACAGTTTGTGCAAGTACATGAGTGTGTTATGACTCACTCTTTCTGAACTTCCCAGAACCATGGCCAGCTGGATGTAGGAACTCCATCGGTCTGAGGCGGCACAGCAGCTGTTGCTGCCCAAAACTAATTAGATAAGGCATACCAGAGCTTTGTTTTACATTAGTTTAGCAAACACGGATAGCAGGCGACGGGGGAAAAAAACACAGCTTTGTGACTCTGGAACGCTTATAATTGGTCTTCAACAGGACTTTGTGTGTCTTCATTGAGAGAGCAAAACCCCAGGAAAACAGCACGATGAAGAGCTACAACAGGTGGAAGAAACGTTGGAAGTGGACGAATTTCAGTCATTGTATAAATCGACGAATTGTAAGAAAGAAGATGAGAAATTGTCCAGATGTTGTAACAGATCCTGCATGAGACACCATGTACAGTATGAAAAGGACGTTTCCATCCACACATGCTCCTCTTCCAACACTCGCTCCCAAACGATCGTGCCTGATCAGTCCGCTATCAAAGCCGCGTGTTAATTCGCAGTAAATCCTCTTCAAAGACGTCGGCCGCTCGACTCCGCCGCACAGAGAGGGGTCAGGACCTCTGCGGTTGCGGCGGCGACCACTTAAAAGGGACGAACGCATGGCAAAGACATATTCACAATCTCTAGTGGACACGTGATAGCCATGAAGTTTCGAAGGAAAGACAGAAGAAGTCCGATAGGGAAATAGGTCATGGAAAATACAATGATGGAGAGATTTCAGGGAGATTTTTGGTTGGCAGTGAGGACACCAGCTCAGAGCCGAGTCCATTTTCACGCACATCGGTCAGTAACAGATGGCTGCACTGGCTTAAAGCTTTGACATAAACCCGATGCCCTGGTTTTCCTCCGTAATATTCTGCTCAGAACTTCCAGAAAAATTCTTATGCCATTAATATTTGTGTTCAGTCATTTGGCAGACGCTCTGTAATAAAATAATAAAAATCGGATATTTCTCATTAAACAACAGCGCTATAGAATTCTTGAATCTGATTGGTCAGAAGCTGTAACAGCAGCTCTTGTGAGTAGTTCCTAATTTTAAATATATATATATATATATATATATATATCCATCCATCTTCATATATATATATATATTTGATATGGTTATTTTTTCTCTAAGGAGATTTAAAAAAAAAAAAAAACATTTAAAGGAAGGAGTCTCCAGTGTCAGAGCTTTGTAAGAATCAGAGGTAAAGCTCTAATTAGGCTTTCTAACAGATTAGCATTTTGCAGTTTCTCTGTAACAAGCATGATTTTGTTTTCCTTATTTGTTTCCAGAGATAGTGAAGGAATGAATGTTTATATCTAATGTAACATATAACGACACTTAATATGTTTCATGGACGTTCAGCAACGTAATTATAAGCCTAGAATATAAAAGGTTTCCTTTAATTAATAGAATTGCTGTGGGGTTAGAGGAATGCAACAGGGCATATTGTTAAGTATGCTGCTATAGGAAAATAGAAAGCTTTTAGTAACATCAATGGGACACTGATTATTGATTCTTTTTAATACAGTTTGATGCAAAGATTAGAGTGATCTGTTCCGAGCTTAAAAACTCGGCATCACAGGATTGCTTTTTTTAATGTCATGATGAAGGCAGAAATCACTGTAGGTGTAGTTATAAACTTTTTTAATTGACGGGTTAGTGGATTGAATGGGTTTAGAATTCACACTGATGGTTCTGATGGGCGTGTCTAAAGTGTCTGTAGTGTATGAATGTGTGTGTGAGTGTGTATGTGATTGTGCCCTGCGATGGACTGGCACTCTGTCCAGGGTGTACCCCGCCTTGTGCCCGATGCTCCCTGGGATAGGCTCCAGGTTCCCCCGTGACCCTGAAAAGGAGTATGCGGTTGAGGATGAATGGATGGATGGATGGTTCTGATGGAAAGATTTGGTAGTAAAGGTTGATTCCTATGGAGCATGGTGGCTTAATGGTTAGCACATTTGCCCTGCACCTCCAGGGTTGGGGGGTTCGGATCCCGCCCCTCCCCTGCGTGCAAAGGGCCTGCATGTTCTTAGGGGGGTTTCTTATAAGTACCCTGGTTTCGACCTGCATATCTCCAAAGACATGCATTGTAGGCTGATTGGCATCTGGAAATTGTCCGTAGTGTATGAATGTGTGTGCGATGGTTAGGCACCCTGTCCGGGGTTCGCACACACACACGCAAACACACATCCATCAACCTCAGGCTCCAGTTCTGTAGCATTCTCTTGGTTGGTGGAGTGTGCAGTCTGGAGGCATGAAGAACAGTCACCCCAGTCTCCGTCGCCACTGTGGGAAAGTGTTGCTCCAGCTCCCTCTGCTTATTTAGACCTTCTTTTTTTTCTAACCGGTCTTTCACCCAGCCGTAGCTCTGTAGACCAATCAGGCGCATTTGCGTCCCTATCTCAAGAGGCCGGAGCACAGAGAGGAGAGGTGCTGAGGGCCACACATTTTTTCCATTCATAACATGAGAAAAAAAAAAAAGCTGGACTGCCTCGAGCTGGCTTTTAATCCTACATGTTTACAAAAGCAGCCAGGCTTCGAAGCTTTCTGAAATCCACCGTCCATACAGACGCGAAAGTGTACGTTCAATTCAATTGTATCTGTATAGCGCGTTTAACAATGTACGTTGTCTCAAAGCAGCTTTCGAGAAACATATAAACACAGGATACAGATTTTAAGTGTGTGAATTTATCCCTATTAAATGAGCCGGTGGCGACAGTGGCGAGGAAAAACTCCTTAAGATGATATGAGGAAGAAACCTTGAGAGGAACCCGTCCTCATCAATAGTCTTTCTAAATCGTCCAGTCTAAATCTGTTGATGCTGTCCAATCATTGTTGATAGTCACGACAGACCTTTTGATTCTGTGCATTTATTTGAATGATATCTGAAAGGAAATGCCTCCAGCCGAGTCAAGGTCAGAACACGACACATCTGTGGAGCCATAACTCAGACAAAGTGGTCAGAGAAACATGAAACATTAGGTCACTGATGTGTTCTGGATTCTACAATGACTGACAAATTGCACTCTGGGAACTCAGATGCCTGGCACGTTGTTATCTCTGCTGTGTGGCTGATGCTGATCTGCCAGGCTGGTCTTACAGCTGCGTACGCTCGACTCCAGAGCTCAGTGTGAGATACGAGTCCCGACAGGTGCTGGATAAAACGCGCCCCAAGCCTGTTTCCGCTGCTAAAGCCAAAGTCCACACATAAGCACTTGTGTAAGGCGTTGTGTAAAATCTGATGCCAGGATCCTAAACTCCCACCCTCAGCTCACAAGTCTTTATATCAGACCACTGTTAAGAGGAAACAGATGGAAATTCTGAACAATAGGGTGGAGCGAAGCATGAAAATGACCGCATGGTTTCAGTATTTATTCTCCGTGAGCTGTCCGAGTTGATATCATTTTGACTTTCTTTAGTTGGGCCTATTTAATTCAGCTGGTGTCATTTCATCCTTTATAACTAATTTAGATCAGATTTTCTCGACTCAAACTGGCAACGTCAATGTTTCTTTATCTCTCCTGCTCCTCCTTTGAATAAATTCCCCTCAGAAATACCGGCAGGCTACCTGCTGTTCGGTCCATGGAGGCCGATCGTTTTAGTCCTGTTGTTAGATGCTACGGTAAATGGTAACATTTTACAAGCACTGGAAAAGCAATTCCAGGGCCTCTCCCTTAGGGATAGGGTGAGAAGCTCGGCTATCCGAGAGGAACTCAGAGTCGAGCCGCTGCTCCTTTGCGTTGAAAGGAGTCACTTGAGGTGGTTTGGGCACCTGGTAAGGATGCCCCCTGGGCGCTTCGCCAGGGAGGTGTTCCAGGCACATCCAACTGGGAGGAGACCTCAGGGAAGACCCAGGACTAGGTGGAAAGACTATATTTTCACACTGGCCTGGGTACGCCTCGGGATCCCCCAGTCAGAGCTGGTTAATGTTGCTCAGGAAAAGGAAGTTTGGGGTCCCTTGCTGGAGCTGCTACCCCCGCGGCCCGATTACGGATAAGCGGTTGAGGATGGACGGATGGATGGATGGAAAAGCAATTCCACTGCAAAATGTTTTTGATGCTGCTACACACAGTGTTTAGTCTTTTGGACAGAAGAGCGCATGCTTTTATAGGGAAATAATCAGTGGCCAGCCGGTGTCATGTGACCTTTCTTTCCCATTGTGAAAAACATATTGACTGACATTGGAGACTCCTTCCATAAGTCCCCCTTAGCAAAAAATTCATCATATCAACAACTACGGTATATGTAAGAGATGAATCCACACATAGCCGTGGATTATCCTGCTTATACCATGGGCACGTGTCAGCATTGAAAAGTTAAAGATGTTTGCAGCGCAAAATTCGACTGAAAAGTTCGAAATAACGGTTCACTTTCATTCAATATTTTATATATAGGCCAATAGATCTGCAATTCTGCCTGCTATAAGTCATATGCAGAGATAAAATAATGCAATAATTACATTTATGAATGAATTATAATAAAATAGTTATGTGTGTGTGTGTGTGTGTGTGTGTGTGTGTGTGTGTGTGTGTGTGTGTGTGTGAATTACCTGCGTCTCTGCCGCATCTCTACTAATAATGTAACTGTGAGTTTAACTACTGTATGTAGTTGTAACTGTATGTTACTATGGTTACAGATGTTTATAGGCAGCGCATTCATTTCGAGCCGGGATTATAATAATTAATTAATAATAATTTATCAATTTGAATAGCGCTTTTTACAATGGTACATTGTCTCAAAGCAGCTTTACAGAAATATCATTTTACATTTACAAGTGACTTACAAATGAGACACACTCACACACCAATGGTAGCAGAGCTGCATGCAAGGTGCTAGCTTGCCATCGGGGGCAACTTAGGGTTCAGTGTCTTGCCCAAGGACACTTCGGTATGGGATCACCCGGGCCGGGATTCGAACCACCAACCCTACGATTAGTGGATTAGTGGACAACCCACTCTACCGACTGATCCACAGCCGCCCTAATTATACTGACTGGACCTACTGTGGTGTATACACTTTGAACGCACACCTTCCAGCCAATCAGAATCGAGTATTCAGACAGACTACGGTATAATTACTCTTACTTGTTTTGATCAATAGGACTGGCACCCTGTCCAGGGTGTACCCCGCCTTGTGCCTGATGCCTCCTGGGATGGGCTCCAGGTTCCCCGTGACCCTGAAAAAGGAGTAAGCTGTTGAAGATGGATGGGTGGATGTTTTGATCAATAAACTTGTGATTTGTGGAATGACTGTACAAGCTGCTGTTATACAAGAATTCAACAGCGCTGTGCTAATTTTAGTGTTTGAATAAATTTATGACCGAGTCCACGAGGTCAAAGTGTGTAGAAAGGGAAAGCGCTTGAGTCTGGTATAGTTGTAATACCATCGGATTAAAGTTCACCTTCGTGTCTTTTTCTAACGGGTAAGTCCTGCTTAACCCCCCTGCCTTTATCCTCTTGGTTAATGGTCTTATTTTACATCCGTGTTATATTTTTTCTCTCTCTCTCCCTCTCTGTCCATCTTAAAGCTATCATGAACCGTTCCAATTTGTGGAAACAGAGGAAATCACAATAGACTCTGTTCTTTGTTTTTGGATCGTGTCCCTCAGACATACCAGCAGCTGTCATGATCTTCGTGTCTTTTGGCTCTGAGAAGAGAAGCCTTGCTCTATTAACGACTGATTAGTGTCAAATATCTGGCCTTCACCAGCCGCTCCCAACTGTGGGAAACAGGCGTCCAGGGTGCACCTGATCTCCAGCTCAGTTTAGAGTTTCTTCAAACAAATTAGGAGGGGGACTGAGCAAAACCCAAGGAACACGTCTTGATAATAACAACAAATACAAATTGATGGACAACTGGACGCTGGCCAGTCCCTTTCTGCCAAACAAAAAAAAAAATAGAGGAAAGTCCTTTCTCTTTGAATCCTATTCTCAGCTTAGAGACATGGACGATGTTGTTAAATGAGTGGAATCCATTGATGGGGTGCAACCATTGGGCAGTGGTAGCTCGGTGGTTTAGAGGTTGTAAGTTCAAATCCCACTGCTGGGCCCTTGAACAAGGCCCTTAACCCTGAAATCCTCAGTTGTAATAATATCAGTCACTCTGTATACGGGTGTCTGTCAAATGGCATGAATGTTGAGGGGAAATTAATGAGATAGGAAAATATCTGCGTGTTATTTGTTTTCAGGTTTTTTGTTATAAAACATAACACCGGATGTGTCTTTGTGAAACTTGTTTCTTGCTAAAAGAAAATAATCCAGAGGAATTATCACCAGAGCCAGTTGGTCTGAAACAATCCAAGGTTGGGCCAAACCCATAGCTCATATGTGGCACGCAGCAAGTGAAGAACAAAAAAAACCCTTACAATATACCTTGCTCTCGAGAGCAGACTTGGATAAAGTTCGATTTCACAAAACGTCCTCTAATCTCCTGTAAGAATGAATTATGACCTCACAAGGAACGCAGACGTTTTAAATGCTTCACCTGGCACATTTATTTCCCCTTATCACCTTATATTTACTGCCATTTTATATTTACTACCACTTCCAATCAGTTTCGAAGACTTGGCCGCTTTGGGTTGGTTTTATGCTTTCTGGTCTTCAACTCAGACAACAAAGCCAACGAGTGATGAGTACCATGTGCTTATTTTGGATGCGTCTGGCATCCAGATCCATTACCTGGTGACTGATATCTGCCAAATACACTGAAATATTTCAAGTTATGTTGTTTCTGGAAGAGAAGGCTAAGACCAAGGCAGACTTTTGGAGGATGTGCTTTAATATGATCATGCATTTCTTGCGAAATCCTTTGCTCTCTCTTAGCCTTTTCAGGGTTTTTTTTTTTCTTTTCTTCTCCCTCCTTCATTTCTTTTCCCGGTTTGTTTTACAGACTGTGACCCGAAGGGCTCATGAAAGCAGACACACAGCAGAGAAAAGAGTGACAGGCCTAAGAAGAGACTCAAGACAGCCTGTGCTGTCTGCACCGGGACAAAGGGAGGATTTGGCAAAGCCACGCAGCCGCATCAAAGACGCCAATTTACTGGAGCGGCCTTCGTCTCCGTCTCCTCTGCCATAAAACAAAGAGATAGAGGGAGAAAGAGAGCAAAAAAAAATCTCACAAGTGTGAGGTGTGTGTGAGGCTTGGGAGTCCCACCTCCTCTTGCACTGGGAGACCACACAAGCTGCCACAAACCACTAGGACAATCCAGCTAAACACTGTACCCACACCGCTGTTTATGATTCCAAACCACGAACGTTCCTTTTCTCCTCTGTAATCAAGCTTCCCAGTTTTCTTCTCTTCCTACGCTTTCCCAATTTCTGTCACTCTAAGTGAAGGGCACTGCCGCAAAATATCCCCAAAGTTACATGTCAGACATATTCAGGCATTTAACACGCTTTACAGAGTACAAATACTGATCCAGAATCAGCCCTATCATCATCTTTGCTCAACTGTAACCTACAATAAATGCTGGATGTAATGTGACATCTAACATCCAAACTCGGGCTGTTCTGCTCATCACTTAGCATCCATCCATTCATTTTCCATACCGCTTATCCTCTGCAGGGTCGCAGGGGAGACTGGAGCTTATCCCAGGGAACTCGGGGGTCGCCCTGGACGGCGTGCTCACACTCACACTCATTGACACACTACGGACAATTTGGAAATGCCAATCAGTCTACAACATGTGTTTTTTGGGTGAAGGAGGAAACCCTTATACGACGGGGAGAACATGCAAACTCCACACACACTGGGCGCAGGCGGGATTCGAACCCACAACCCTGAAGATTCGAGGCAGACGTACCTGATCTATTATTGAAATAATTTCATTTTGAACACAATATGGTCGAATCTTTTGTCTCTGTTTGCTTTGTGAATGCTAATACACCCCAAAGATAAATGTGCACTTATATAGCGCTTTTACACTGTGTCTCATTCACCCATTCACACACACACCAATGGTAGCAGAGCTGACATGCAAGGTGCTAACTTGCCATCGGGAGCAACTTGGGGTTCAGTGTCTCGCCCAAGGACACTTCGGCATGTGGAGTCACGCGGGCCGGGAATCGAACCGCCAACCCTACGATTAGTGGACAAACCGCTCTACCACCTGCGCCACAACCACCACTAGATCTCCACCAGCTAGCTAGCTAGCTAGCTCACGATGATTTCGAAATTCCTATCAATGGTGCGTCCAGTGAAATTGGCTTCTCCTCTTCCTTTTCATTTTCATCTGATCAGCTTTTATGTTTTAGGTCAGAGGTTATGTTAATGACAAATGTATCGTTTGCTTCTTCCATGGAAACTCGGGGTACAAGGCAGGAGACATCCTGGAAATGGTGCCAACCCATCACAGGGCACACACACACACACACACACACACACACACACAAGGCCAATCAGTCTACAACACAAACATATTGGTGTTAAACAAGTGCTCGGTGTGTATAGTGCAGTTACACCAGTGTGTAATGTACACCGCAGGGGTGAATTTGACACGTCTGATTTTGTCATGCTCTCCTCTTTGAACAAGAGCTCTGCATTTGTCTTTGTGTGTGTATTAAGCAGGATGACAATGAGCCTTTTTTTTTTCATTTTCGCCACCCCCCGCTCTTTTTCTTATTCTTTTCCACCTCAGAGCTGGGAAAGGAATGTAATCTTGTTAAAGGTGATATATACACAGTCAGGGCTGTGGGACTCCTTCCTCCCACCGTCTTCAACACACAACGAAACTGTGCGCGTGAAAGGAGGGGACGAACAAACGAACTCTACTGACTGTATTTCATTTCTACGGATTGCTTTCTGGCATGCGGCTTATTTATAATCGTCACTTAAGACATGCTTGTAAATCTAACGAGAACATGGCAGCAGTTGGAAAGAGTATATGTGTGTGTGTGTGTGTGTGTGTGTGTGTGTGTGTGTGTGTGTGTGTGTGTGTGTGTGTGAGAAAGTGAAATTGGGATGAGATGAGTGAGATAAGTAAAATGACAGGATGTTGACAGGATCAGGTAGAGGCAGGTCTTATCCTGAGAACTCCACTTCGGTTCCCATTAGGCCGTTGGAAATGATTGCATGAGCAGTCAGGATGGGGAACACATACAGGGGCCTTGATGGGGGGAGGGGGAAGCCTTTCGTTTTCGATGCTTTCATTTACAAATGTCTGTCGTAGATTTATATGTTCTCACCGAATGGTCTTCCCGCGCTCCCACTCACTTCCTCGTTGTTCTTATGCTTTGTGTACATCAGAGACTGAGGACAACTCTCATGTCTCCCACATCCTCTCATCCCTGCCCTCGATTCCCACGCTGAAGCAGCAGGCCTACTGGGAAATTTCCAGATCAGGACCCCAGCTAGGTTTCGGAATACTTGCGGCTCCTGCTTGTAGGGAAACGTAGCGGGAAAGCCGAAACGGACCGGTTCTCATGCTGACCTTGGGGTATGTTGAGAATTACAACGCAAGCAGGAAGTTCTCACAACAAAACACTTTTTTTTCTTCGTTTATGCCTGACCAAGGCCAGTCCATTTTTCTTATCTCATCTCAATCGATCCGTACCGTAGAGAACCGCGTTCCCACACTAAACTCCTAACGCATATAGCAGCAGTGCAAACAAACAGGTCTTGAACCTGCAGCAAACAGAGCTCGACTTTCTCTCACAGCCTGCTGCTAATTCATCAAACAGGGACACTGATAAACAGAGAATGCCAACGAAAAAACACTGGAGATGGAAAACGGGTAAAAATCTGAACCTGACGCTTTTATTCACCAAGTGTAAAAAAGAATTTGTTGAATAAAAGATTCTGATTCTGACTCTGAATTTGAATCTTTTGTTCACTAAGTGCAAGGAATTTCTTAAATAAATGATTCAGTTTGTGATTTTGATTCAGAATCTTTTGGTCATAAAGTACAAGTGTACATCCATCCATTTTCTGTAACAATGGATCGCGGGGATCCTGGAGCATAAGGCGGGGCACACTCTGGACGGGGTGCCAATCCATTGCAGGGCACATTCACACACCATGATAATCAGCCTACCATGCATGTCTTTGGACTGGGGGAGGAAACAGGAATACCTGGAGGAAACCCCTTCAGCACGGGCAGACCACGCAACCTCACACACACACAGACACACACACACACACACACGGCAGTAGTGGGAATCAAACCCCCAAACCTGAACGTGGGAGGAGAACATGCTGACCACTAAGCCACCTCGTGCCCTACAAGTGTAAACGGAATTTTTTATTCTGATTTTGATTCTGAATCTGAATCTTTTGTTCACAAACTACAAGTCCATCCATCCATCCATCCATCCTCTACCGCTTACTCCTTTATCAGGGTCACAGGGAACCTGGAGTCTATCCCAGGGATCATCGGGCACAAGGCGGGGTACACCCTGCACAGGGTGCCAGTCCATCACAGGGTACAATCACATACACACTCACACACCCATCCATACACTACGGACACTTTAGACACGCCAATCAGCCTACCATGCATGTCTTTGGACTGGGGGAGGAAATCGGAGTACCCGGAGGAAACCCCCGACGCACGGGGAGAACATGCAAACTCCACACACACGTGTACAAGGAATTTTTCAAGATTCAGTTTGTTATTTTTGATTCTGATTCGGAATCTTTTGTTCACTAAATACAAAAGTATGCTAAGAATTTGTCAAATACAAGATTCTGACCTTGAGCCTCTGAATCTTTTATTTACAAAGAACAACTGTATAAAGAAATGTGTCGAATAAAAGAAGAGGCTTTGTCTGTTCCACGTCCTGTGTTTTTCCAATAGTGCTCTCGGTTTATCTGTCAGTTATCAGAAAACAACCGAGTGGATGTATAATCGCCTTTGCATTTCTGACTCATAACAACACGGACTGTTGGATAGAAGGAGCCGGGATGAGTTAGCCAGGGCTGTTCAGGTACAGTCCATGTGTTTCTGTCATCATGGGGATCAGGTTTGCGAGCTTCCCCCCTCCTCCTCCTCCTCCTCCTCCTCCTCCTGTGCCTTTCGAGTGGTGTACCACTTAAAATATTGCGAACACCACAGATTCATCAGTAGAGAGCAGCGAGGACAAGTAGAAGGAGAGGGATTCGAGACTTCAGTCAAAGCCAGAACAAAGAGTTCAGAGTCGAGTCATGTCTCTGAGAAGGAAGCCAGACTGAATATTTCACATTTCATCTTTCTGAGTGCTTTGACCTTTAAAAGACCTCAAAGTTTCTCGCCTTCCTTCACCTGTTGCTAAGGCTTTCTCAACACCGAACCACTTAACCGGACTTAATAATGACACCGAGAAACCTGCTGCTGTCCATAGAAAACCGATAATAAAAACTCCCTGGCCACTTTTGTGCAATCCTCCAACTTTAATTGACCTGCACATTTCTCCACAAGCCTCTCCCATAAAAGTCATCCAGTGGAAAATACCTCATACGCAGAATCGGCACAGAAACCGGGCTTTCCGCATTGTAATAGCTGAACACCCAAACCGCAAGGCAAGCATGCCTTTTTTATGTTTTTATTCTCCAGCACGAGACCCATCATATACATATTGCTCCTTTCTTCTCATTTCATCTGTGTCAAATTCCATAACAAAATCCATCCATTTTTTCATTTATTTATTTCCTGTAAACGACTTCCATGATGACGTTACATACTTGTGGTGAGTACAGCGTGGTTTTGTCTTCAAAGCAAACCACAATGGACCGGGAGTCTCTGATCAGCTTTTCCACAACGTCGTGATCCTGTAACCACCTCCCTCCAAACCCATCACACACACACACACACACACACACACACACACACACACACACACACACTGTGTTAGAACTGGAAGTGTACATACAGAGGACATGCAGCATCTGCAGTGAGAGTTCTTTCAGCTTTAACATAGGAATACACGTCAAGAGACTGAGTCTGGTGACCACAAAGAGATCAAAATAAATCTCTGAAATGTAATGTATGAATAAGCTCCATGGGAATTGCTGACTCTCTTTGTGACTGCCCCTTCCTCTGGGATGAACCATAATTTTTTTTTGGTTTTATGATATTCAGGATGGGCGCACGGTGGCTTAGAGGTTGGCACGTTCGCCTCACACGTCCAGGGTGTACCCCGCCTTGTGCCCGATGCCTCCTGGGATAGGCTCCAGGTTCCCCGTGTCCCTGAAAAGGAGTAAGCGGTTGAAGATGGATGGATGGCTGGAAGGATGGGCGCACGGTGGCTTAGTGGTTGGCACGTTCGCCTCACACGTCCAGGGTTCGAGTCCCGCCGGGGGAAGTTTGCATGTTTTCCCCATGCACCGGGGTACTCCTCCCCAGTCCAAAGACATGCATGGTAGGCTTGTCCAAAGTGTCCATAGTATATGAATGGGTGTGTATGTGATTGTGCCCTGTGATGGACTGGTACCCTGTCCAGGGTGTACCCCACCTTGTGCCCGATGCTCCCTGGGATAGGCTCCAGGTTCCCCCGTGACCCTGATAAAGGAGTAAGCAGTAGAAGATGGATGGATATTCAGGATGTTAGTGTTCAGTGTGTCTTCTTCTGTCTGTCCAAAGAAGATACAGAATAGAATCATGTTGAGAAGAAATGCAACATGAAGATGTCATATTTGTACTGATTTTAGACTTGCATTTATTTATGACATGATTGCATTGATAACATATTGAGGGGAAAATTTAAAAAAAACAGCTCACGTGATGCCTAAATTGTAACCATAATAATGCACTTACCAGTCCTAACTAGTTTTGGCTGACTAATTAGTATAACTTGATATCTCAATTAAATTTATTATCATCATTTTTTTTATTAAAGTAGGATATTACATCATGTTCTGGTGCTGAAAATCCACCCATCCACCTATTTTCTGTACACAGGGTTGCGGGGAGCCTGGAGCCGATCACAGGGGACTCGGGACACAAGACGGGGGACACCCTGGATGGGGTGCCCACCCATCACACACACACACACACACACACACACACACACACACTACAGAAAATTTAGAGATGCCAATCAGACTTGGGAGAAAACCGGTCGGTGTACCTGGAGGAAACCCCCAAAGCATGTGGGGGACATACAGACTCCATACACACAGGGCAGAGGTAGGATTCAAACCCCCAACACCGGAGGTGTGAAGCAAACGTGCGAACCACTAAGCCATCAATGAACATGGTTTTTTTTTAGTTCCAAAATGCACTCCCATGCCCCTTTTCACCATTCATGTTAAACCAAATGTACTTCGCAGGTGGTGATGCACTTTATCTGATACAAAACACTGATATTAGATCCTGGACTTTACCTACTTTGGAGCAGGAACTAAAATGGTTCTGGAAATAAAATTGCTCCTGATTCCATCCAGTGGAAACATGCATTCAACAATCAGCTTAGAGAAAAACACAAATAAATCCTTTGGCGATCTCCGAGAATTATTTTAGCCTACTTTGTTTTGTTGCTAAAGGAACTTGGACCTGCAACTGTTTGGTGATGAAAAGCAGACAATCTATCAGCAGAGCTTTGATTCTTACTGGCATGGTTCTACAGACTGCAGCGAAACTCAACCAAGGAGAGAAAGGAAAGAGAGATTTTCAGGTTTAAATGATTACTTGGTCCCAAAGAATCCGAAATAAGGACAGACAAGACAATCCTCTATGTAAACTGTGTGAGTACAGGAGAGAGAGAATGTATAATTCTCTCTCGGGCGGCTGTGGCTCAGTGGGTAGAGCGGGTTGTCCGCTAATCGGCTAAGCGGGTTGGTGGTTCGAATCCCGGCCCGAGTGACTCCACATGCCGAAGTGTCCTTGGGCAAGACACTGAACCCTAAGTTGCCCCCGATGGCAAGCTAGCACCTTGCATGCAGCTCTGCTCCCATTGGTGTGTGAGTGTGTCTCATTTGTAAGTCGCTTTGGATAAAAGCGTCTGCTAAATGAATAAATGTATAAGGTAGCGGTATCTCAGTGGTTAAGTGGTGAGTTCAAATCCCAGCACTGCCATGGTTCGGCCCTTGAGCAAGGCCCATTAACCCTCAACTGCTTAGCTGTATAATGAGATAAATGTAAGTCGCTCTGGATAAGGCCGTCTGTCAAATGCTGTAAAAGCAAATGTAGAGATTGAGGGGTATAAAACCAGATCGCAAGCAAACTTTTAACCAGCATTTGCACAAAGAGCATAAAAGACTACTCAGATCTGATTGGTCAGACCGTGTTGATTCATTTTCTATGACAGCAGATCGGATGCTAGTTTCTTGCACTTTGTAAAAGACGTGAAGTTGAAACTGTAAATATTTCCAGGAACTCAGGAAAGTCTTAAGTAAGAAATAAGCGTTGGGTAAGAAAATAATAAATATATAAATGAAGTTATTAATTACTAATTACATGGTCAATGTTTGATTTAAATGGCTGAATAATTACTCTGTCTGAAAAGTAATTGCATTACTCATTACTAATTACTTCTTTAGACCTGTATCGACCTTCACTACATGGACAATAGAGATGAAACTCTTCTTTTAATTCTTTACATTTGAGTCAAACATGGAACAGTTAATCCTATTAAGCATAGCTTTATTAAAGCATTTTTTAAATACAAAAAGTGCACAGGGATCACTCCAAAGCCTTTGTCTGTGTTGCCGTACATGTCACGTGCTTCAGTAGGTTACTCGCGCTTCGGAAAGAGGCCGATGGTGTGTTTTTTCCCCAGGACATAACTTACATTTTACCATGATGTTCTTGTCTACATGTGTCAAAAAAATGAGGTAATGGGAATATTTCCATTTAGCAAGACAGCCACTTGTTTCCGCTAACATCCTTAACCTTGAGCGACTTCACAGACACCTGACGCAAACTCGCGCATACGCGTGCTAGCCTACAGCTAACTCATTTCACGGGGCCGAGCGCTTAAGATAGAAAACAAATTTTCGATTTAGATGAATGTCTTGAGGACCAGTGCTGGGTAAGAATAAATAAATAAATAAATAAATATAGTTATTAATTACTAATTACTAGATGAATGAATTTTGATTTTAAATTCGATGTTTAAATTCAACAATGTCAAAAGTCTATACAGTATGTAATGCAATTACATCATAAGTAACTGTAATTAAAATGGCATAAATTCAGTTCATTTTTATTTGTATAGTGCTTTTAACAATGGACATTAATGAGTCTTTATTTGTCAGATATACATTACAGCACAGTGACATTCTTTTTTCTTTGCATATCCCAACATGTTGGAGCAGACAGGGTTAAGGGCCTTGTTCAAGGGCCCAACATTGGCAGCCTTGCAGTACTGGGTCTTGAACACCTGACCTTCTGAAAAGTAACCCAGTGCCTGGCAGTACTGTGCTCAGAACCCCCCGACCTTCTGATCAGTAACCCAGAGCCTGGCAGTACTGTGCTCAGAACCCCTGACCTTCTGATCAGTAACCCAGTGCCTGGCAGTACTGTGCTCAGAACCCCTGACCTTCTGATCAGTAACCCAGTGCCTGGCAGTACTGTGCTCAGAACCCCCTGACCTTCTGATCAGTGACCCAGTGCCAGCCAGTACTGTGCTCAGAACCCCCTGACCTTCTGATCTGTAACCCAGTGCCAGGCAGTACTGTGCTCAGAACCCCCTGACCTTCTGATCTGTAACCCAGTGCCTGTCAGTACTGTGTTCAGAACCCCCTGACCTTCTGATAAGTAACCCAGAGCCTGTCAGTACTGTGTTCAGAACCCCCCGACCTTCTGATAAGTAACCCAGAGCCTGTCAGTACTGTGTTCAGAACCCCCTGACCTTCTGATCTGTAACCCAGAGCCTGGCAGTACTGTTTTCAGAACCCCCCGACCTTCTGATCTATAACCCAGAGCCTGGCAGTACTGTGCTCAGAACCCCTGACCTTCTGATCAGTAACCCAGTGCCTGGCAGTACTGTGCTCAGAACCCCCCGACCTTCTGATCAGTAACCCAGAGCTTGGCAGTACTGTGCTCAGAACCCCCCTGACCTTCTGATGAGTAACCCAGTGCCTGGCAGTACTGTGTTCAGAACCCCCGACCTTCTGATGAGTAACCCAGAGCCTTAACCATCAAGCCACCACTGCCCCTTTGCCCATTGTCCCAAAGCAGCTTTACAGAAATTGATCAATTCCTGATATAAATCTTAAATGTATGAATTTATCACGTAAAAATGAAGAGTTATCACTTACTTTAATGTTTTTTGTTGGAAAATTGATTTAATTACAGTTACTTAGTATTTAGTACTTAGTTACATAGTAATACGTTACAACCAATACTGTCGAGGACACAAAACTTTGTGGTTTCTTAGTAACATAACAAGCTGCGTTTTTGTATATTTTTTGTATATATTACAACTAACCATTGTATTTTACCTCACCACCAAAACAAAAGTAAGTTGCGTCAATTCAGGACAACGGGAAAGTTGTGGCTCATGAAGATGAGCTTTTCGGTGTGATTACGGCGATTTCTGGATATTATATATCTCGAGACATAAATTAACCACTTTGTACTAAACATTTATGAGCTTTCTGGGAATCAATTATTAAGCACTTGCTTGGAACTCTGTGAGATTTCCACTAATTACGACCCATAACGGTGTCAATAGCGTAATTAAGGGTTTACATCCAACAGAAAAACAGACCACATCTGGAATCCCCCGGGGTACCCACGCCTCGACATGCAGAGCCGACTGTGAGAACCTGCACTTTTCCTCTGTACACTTGACGCGTAACGACTTTGTTGGGATTTTTGTGTACATTGATTTTTAAAGACCTGGTCTCTGATGATATGATGCTGTGAAAACAGAAGAGCTGGAGGTTAAAAAAATCACGAAGCCTTGAATGGCTGTGTCAGTTGTTGTTTTGAATAATTTTGCTATGGCTGTCAATGGTGCGAGGTCGGAGTTTCCTGCCAAGCATTTAAAACAAAGATGATGAGAAGCATGCTGTGTTTCCGTTGGCCTGTTCACTTGCGAAGAGATACAGCAGCTGCAGGTGCCATCGCTCGGGGCAAACAAATCACTGAGCGGACGCAGATTTATGCTCACTTCAGGCACGTTGCCACAAATTTCGCTGCACTACATTTTGGATCTCATGGGATCAGATACTTATCTCAAAGCGCTCTGTTCGCTTTGGCTCAGGAAGCATCCGTTTCCTCACTGACCATCTTTAAAAAGCAGACTCAGTTGTTGTTGTTGTTTTTACGGTTGCTTAAGGTAGCACCTGAATGCTGCACTTATCCTATAAGCTCTTCTACGTCGGGACCTAATACAGGTGCTACACTGCAATGCTGACCTGCTGAAGGAAGAAAGTGTGTCAAAGAATGTAAACGTCCCTATAGGGAACTGAAAGCAGCCTGTCCCATCCCCCGCTCAGCCTTTAGCCCCCTCCGTCTGACCTGGCTTTGATGGTTGAGGCATTGCAGAACCCAACAGCTGTTCCCAAATTAGAGACCAGGAGATGACATTACAGGGCCCTGGAATGCCAGGACTGGCCTCTTACTCTCCTGTCTTGAAGCCTTGGGAAATCAGACACACTTTTCAGCAGATACTCCCAGTGCTGCATGTTGAATGGCAGGTCTTTTCACAAAGATTGAAGAGATCAGTCACAAATGTGAAGACAAGCTGTGAGGTGAAGGCTTTTAATGATCACTCATCAAGCTGAGCAGGCAGACTGGTTGACCTAGAGAGCAGAAACCACTGAGGTTAATGTTGGCAAAAATCTTAGCAAGAATGATGTAAAAATGGTGCTACGAACTGTTTCCGTCAAACAAGCCCCTCTATCACAGGTGTGTTTGTTGAACTGGCCAATCATCTTTATCAAAAGGACGCTACATAAAGAAAAGCATGAACGATATTGGAAGACGTTGACGTTTTGATACTGGATTTGATACTGCGTCGTTTTTCTTTTAGAAAAAAGTATTATACATTTGTATTCAGAACAATTGGACCATTTGGATTGATGCATCGATTTCAAAGGCGACAGCTGAAATGATTTGAGGCAACTCTCATAAATTAAATTAAAAATTAAATTAAATTAATCAATTTGTATAGCACTTTTTACAATTGTACATTGTCTCAAAGAGCTTTACAGAAATATCATTTTACATTTACATTTACAAGTGACTTACAAATGAGACACACTCACACACCAATGGTAGCAGAGCTGCCATGCAAGGTGCTAGCTTGCCATCGGGGGCAACTTAGGGTTCAGTGTCTTGCTCAAGGACACTTCGGCATGGGATCACCCGGGCCGGGATTCCAACCACCAACCCTACGATTAGTGGACAACCCGCTCTACCGACTGAGCCACAGCCGCCTTAAATCAATTATTATCCAAAAAAAGAAGACAAACAGCTTGTCACGGACTTCCCCTCATGGTCTGTGTGAAGCGCCATAGATTTTCATTGACATTGACGTTGCTTATTTATGACACGTGTGTTTTTGTTTTGGTTTCTTTCCCTTGTTGTGTTATTGGTTAATTCCTAATGTCTCAGCTGTTTTGTTTTATCCGCTTGATTATGTTTAGTATTTAAACCCCTCGTGTGTCTTTGTCCAGGACGAAGTATTGCGTTTCGGTGTTTTGCCACCACTGTTCTGAGATCACTCTACCTGATCCTCATTTGTGAATTAACAGCAGGCCTACCCCAGATTCTGAGCAAAGTCGGTCACATGTTGATCAGACATGAAATAATTCAAATTGTATCTTAGAAGATTCAGCGTTATCATCACATATTGAATCATTTGCCTAGAAATTTAATTGCATTGCATCAAGTGGAAACCTAAGATTGACACTCTTAGTATTTGTGTATATATGCAATTGCCCATGTGCATTTAAGACATATCCTGCATATGAAGACATATGTGGGAGCATACTTTATGTGCCCATGTATGTATAATTCTTCATTCATATAACTAAGCTTTCCATTGATGGCACTAATGTAAACGCCTCGGTCCAAGTGTGCCTCTGACATCTTCTTCAGCTTTGTTTAGCCTTAAGAGTGTTAAAAATAAATCATTTAACAAGCAAGCTCAGAGGTTGAATCTGCTTACTCCTGCATGCATGATCAGCCCACTTGCTATCCAGTCGCCACGGAAACACACCAATCAGGTCATAAGGGTCAAGACGGCCAGAGGCTCACTTGCTTAATCACCCTAACAAAGGAAAAAAGCGGACTAGGATATCAATGAGTAAGCATTATGGTGGGTCGGTGGAATGTGACTAAGTCTTATAGATCGGGCCACACCCAGAGCAATAACCCTTATTAGACGGGGCACTTAATGAGTTAGGAAATGAAGGGTTGGAGGATTAGGACAGTGGGTTTGCAAAGAAAGTCCTGGATCACGTGACTGGAGTGGTCTTGAGTCAGGACTGATAAAGCACTGAGCCTTCACAAAGACAAGAAGGGGGAGATAAGATGAGTACCGAGGGCAAGGCAAGGTGAGTATCTGGATATGGAAGAGAGAGTAAACAGATGGAGAGAAAGGAGGTGGGAGAAATGAACGAGTGAGGAAGCAAACGAGTGGGGGAAAAAAGGAGGGGTATGTGCAAGACAAAGACAGAGAGTGAATCTGTCATGCAGATTTTCTGCTCCTCACCAACAGCTCGCCTCCTTGCTTTCAATATATTTTAATAAAAATGGCATTACAGTCTTCCCCCTCACCACCACCACCACCACAACCAGCCTAAGGCCAGGGTGGAAGTGGAATGTCTGGCTCCGTCCCCCCTCTGTCCTTGCTGGACTCTAATCATGCTGTAGGCCCCCAGCAATCAACAAGAGAAACACACACACACACACAGACACACACACACACACACACACACACACATACTCACATTTGTCAATTATCATTATGAGCTCAGGGCTATAGATAGATAGATAGATAGATAGATAGATAGATAGATAGATAGATAGATAGATAGATAGATAGATACTTTATTGATCCCCCAGGGGGGTAAATCTCCATATTTCATCATTTTATTTTTAGTTTTTTTGTTTGTTTTGAAACTAAATGCTAAACAGGCCCTGAAGAGATAACCGTCTTTCTGCACCGAGGCAGTTTAAGACTGATAGGAAGCCTTGAGATAATCTGATATCACTTTCTAAGGATGTACAACAAACCGGATAATGCACAATGACCAATGCTCTCAGGAATTGTATATTCACGTTACGTGCTCACGTGGCCTTAACAATATTCCTTTGTCGAAACGAGGCAGCTTCAAGACGTGAGGTATTCAAACTATCCCACCCCTGCTATTTCTCTCCTCCTGTTACACCCTATTTCATTGCTTTTAGACCTCACACTGGCAGCACAGCGTGTTTCCATTCTCATAAAATTCAATATGATTTAAAGCGATACACTCAGTGGATTCCGTGAATAATTAGCTCTTCGGGCCCCCAGCATTTCCTGCTCGATTTTATGTGATTTATTTAATTATTTGGTCAATTCAGACAAGACAGTCATGGACCTCTATTGTGATGAAGTTAAGCAGCTGCCACAGTGGAAAGGACACAGTGCTGGGTCGATTACTGAGGAGATTTATTCAAATACTCATCACAATTTATATGTGGAATCTGCAATGTAATCTTGGAGATATCTTTGAGCAATATTTTGGCATTTCGTATATAGTACTTTACTATACTATATATGAATGAAATATAATTTACCATTGTAATAAAAGTGCATTAAAAAAAGAAGTTCAGCCTATACTTCAGGGCAGTGCCTCAGCAAGTAATGTTTTGTAACAGTATTTGGATAGATGCTAAATTGTGTTCATGCTAGGCTGATTTTATGCTAAGCTGATTTTATGCTAAGCTGTTGTTGTTTGTTTGTTTGTTTGTTTTTTGTAAAAAAAAATTCTGAAAATGTCCAGGCTGAAGCTCTTTGGCATCGTTATGAAACTAAAAACAGCTCATGTAACGCCTACACTGTAACTATATCAACACTCTTACCCGTCCTAGCTAGTATCAGCTAACTAACTAACCTAACTTGAGCTTAGTTGGCTGTTGCTGTAGCTTTAGCCGCAGAACATCCAAAGAATTTGAACTGCTTGAGCGACTTGACCGTATACAAGAACAGTTAAGGTCACATTGCATACTGGTGAACATCCCAAAAGAAGACATGTTGTTATTTTTATTCATACTGCAATGTCGGAGTGTTGGAAATGAAATATTTTGGACTCGGCATGTCATAAATCTGCTCAGAAATTTCACCAGTACTCTATCCTTCATGTTTGTTTTTCTTGCTTGCAACCCACTTTCGGTTGTGAGATAAAAAGTGACTTACGTCACACAATTTTTTTTTTTTACCTTTTGTAAGCACTCCACTGTGACTTAAAAAAAAACTTTTTAAAAGTGTTCATGCTCCACCTGCCTTGTAAACATTCCTCATAAGATTACATGTAAAACGTGTGATGGTGCTTGAGAAAAACACACCAAGTGTGAAAGCAGCTTTATAACTTCAAATCCCATGACCAAAAAAAACACCGTTGAGCAAGTCCCATAACTTTGTCTGACTTTAATTTTAAGCTAAAATCCTTAAGATTAATGAGACACAACAACACAACTATTTACATACTGTACAGATAATATATATATATATATATATATATATACAGTGCCTTGCGAAAGTATTCGGCCCCCTTGAACTGTTCGACCTTTTGCCACATTTCAGGCCTCAAACATAAAGATATAAAACTGTAATTTTTTGTGAAGAATCAACAACAGGTGGGACACAATCATGAAGTGGAACCAAATTTATTGGATATTTCAAACTTTTTCAACAAATAAAAAACTGAAAAATTGGGCGAGCAAAATTATTCAGCCCCCTTAAGTTAATACTTTGTAGCGCCACCTTTTGCTACGATTACAGCTGTAAGTCACTTGGGGTATGTCTCTATCAGATTTGCACATCGAGAGACTGAAATTTTTGCCCATTCCTCCTTGCAAAACAGCTCGAGCTCAGTGAGGTTGGATGGAGAGCGTTTGTGAACAGCAGTTTTCAGTTCTTTCCACAGATTCTCGATTGGATTCAGGTCTGGACTTTGACTTGGCCATTCTAACACCTGGATATGTTTATTTGTGAACCATTCCATTGCAGATTTTGATTTATGTTTTGGATCATTGTCTTGTTGGAAGACAAATCTCCGTCCCAGTCTCAGGTCTTTTGCAGACTCCATCAGGTTTTCTTCCAGAATGGTCCTGTAT
>JAFFST010006905.1:3101-19835 GCA_022414735.1 Noturus placidus
GACATTGAGGAGGCTAATGGGTCTGTATGAATTACACAATGTCGGGTCTTTCCCATCTTTGAGCAACAGAATTGTGGTTGCTTGTCGTAACGTTTGTGGTAGCGTTCTTCTAGTACTCAATTAGGTAGAGGAGCACAAAGGGTTAAGGCAGTGCTGGAAAATAATAGTAGCCACACAAAATATTGACGCTTTGGGCCCAATTTGGACATTTTCACTTAGGGGTGTACTTACTTTTGTTGCCAGCGGTTTAGACATTAATGGCTGTCTGTTGAGTTATTTTGAGGGGACAGCAAATTTACACTGTTATACAAGCTGTACACACTACTTACATTGTAGCAAAGTGTCATTTCGTCAGTGTTCTCACATGAAAAGATATACTCAATTATTTACAAAAATGTGACGGGTCTACTCACTTTTGTGAGATACTGTATATCAAACTTGAAAAGGTAGAAAGGGGTTCTATGAATTAGTTAACAGGTATCTCTCTCGATATATATATATATATATATATATATATATATATATATATATATATATATATATATATCGCTATTACAGTAGTGTTTAAACAGATACATGGCAGAGTATGTACACGCATACCAACTTAATCTTCACCTTTAATCTTTCCCTGTTAATGAAATCTGTCACCACCCAATAAAACAGTTTAAGTCACTAACCAACATAAATATACAAACTGAAGCTATGATAAAGGAACAAAAACAATGAACCTTTCTTAAAGAAATTCCTAAAATCCTATGACCAAGTATATGGCTGTGCCATCTGTCTATTAAATAAATGCCAGTCCTTCACACTGATGAAGAAGGATCAAAAAATTCTGAAGTAGTTTGGCACTGTGACTCAAAAAGTTGTTTTTCATCTGTCATCTGAAATCTAACTACTGTCCCAACTTACACTTAAGAGGGCTGAATGGAAGACCTTGTTAAACAATATTATTATGTTTCTTCCTTATAATGTCTTACATTTTATAAATATATTCTTATATATCTTATATTACTTTTTGCCTTTTCTTCTACGTTGACGTGGGAGAAAATAGGTCAGTGGACAATACTAGTGTGAAGGTAAGCCTGCACAAGGACATGTCTTTACACCTGTAAGTGACTAGTCAACTTAATCCTTAACATGGTATTCATAAGGTGCCATAAGTTTTTGCTACTCTATGGATCATGCTGAAGTTTGAACAAAATGGTTTGACTTAATATCCGCAGCAGTAGTGTACAAGTAATTTCTTCCTCATTTGTTTATTAACTTTTATTGTATGCCTAAATGCAATAAAGTTTATTTACCAGATCCAGATGTGCCAAAACAAATTATTATAAAGTATGAGTTGGTAACTGATCAGAAAAAGACTGTACCATCATTTATAA
This sequence comes from Noturus placidus, assembly GCA_022414735.1. NCBI lineage: Eukaryota > Metazoa > Chordata > Actinopteri > Siluriformes > Ictaluridae > Noturus > Noturus placidus. The sequence goes on from JAFFST010006905.1 coordinate 4,487, forward strand.
TGTAATGAATTTAATATGGAAACATATTTTCGCTGAAATTTTTGAGAGAAAGTTATTTTCTTTACAATAGTTTACACTAAATGTCTTATATACTGTTCTGTTGGAAATATGCCTTAATGTTAAATTAATTTGGAACCTTTAAAAAATAACTCGACTGCTTCTATACCTTTGGCTTATATTGTATATTTATGCTCGCTGTCATAAGGAATTAGATCAGGAGTGGGTAAAGACATGCTGGTGATCTGATCAATATTATATATATCTATATATGTACTTTAGATAATGCCTCTCTGAGGACCATGTTGGAATGTTCTGTAGAACTCCTCAGCATTAGATCACCACAATTACTCTTGTATGCTTTTTCCATGCCATCGTGCTCTTTGCCTGAGAAAGACATTCACAAAACATATTTGACAGTTGGGACCTAATTCTAAAATCACCAGATACCAAATGTTCAACAGTTTTGTCTTACTGATATCATAAAATAAAAATGTTTAAATCTAAAATAACATAGTCATAGAGTGTATGTACATTTGTCACTCTAAATTAATGATGGGGATCCTTAGAGACGGTGGAACAGAAATGTACTCAGTGTGTCTCCACCAATTTATTCAGGGACCTATTATCACAACTTAATTAAATTTGTGGTTTCAAGATAAAAATTCTAATTTATTGATTTAATTAAATATTTAAAGTTGTAAACATTATTTTGATGAATTGTGTTGACATAATAATGTAGATAATTACATTAACTTAATATTGTGTGTAATTTAAACTGAAATTTCTGCCTTAATTGATTTAAAACAAAATTGAAGTTGTATTACATTTACATTTTTTCATTTAGCAGAGGCTTTCATCCAAAGCGACTTACAAATGAGAGAATACAAGCAAATCAATATATCAAGCAGAGAACAATACAAGTAGTGCTACTATACAAGATCCATTAATTGAGTTCTAGAAGAGTGTAGTAACTTAACAAAATTGGCTTAATAACTTATAGTCACTAATGTCAAGTCTGTACCCATTTAACATGTCTGGACAAGTTCAGACAGTTAAGACTGTGTTAGAGGACCTGTAGACTGAACAAATACTATACAAAGGACGTTTCAATGTGAGCATCATTTCCCTTACAAATAAATTCTACTAAAGCAATGAATTTGGGAATATTATCAATTGTGATATGACCAATAGTGGACTCGTGTATAGGCTACACCTACTAATACAGTTGATGGACCATTTTACACTACTACACGTAGCTAATGCTAGTCATATTTAGCAGTGTAATGTGAAAATCTACTCTTTAGTTTACCGTAGCAATGGAAAAGAATGAAAAAGTTTCATTTGACAAATCGGCTCATCTAGAGAGGGCTTTTCATTTGTGCTATAGGAAAGAAAAGCATGATTACATTTCTGCTTATTCGTGTAAACCTCAACTACATTGTGTAATATAATTTCATGGGTTGATACATTTAAAAAATATATATTTTTAATCTTTTGTCATTCACACATATAGCCTTCTAGCTCCATTGTAGTCAGTTTGCTCTTTGAGCAGAATTAGCAGCCTTTAGACTAGTTTAGACTAGGATTGTAGTGAGAATGATAAAAGTAGTAGATGTAGTGTTTCTTTTTTGTCTATATTGCTTATTTTATTCAGTGCTTTTATGTCTGTAATATCTGCAGAGATGTTAGGTATGAGATTTGTATTGTAAACTACACCGGCTTCTTAGTTACTAATGTTATACGACTTAAAATTAGTAATTTTTCCTGATTTAAAGTCTAAACGGAGCAACAGAGTTTTAAAATGATTGTAAACTTAACAACTTGTGTTCATAATTATGGTAAATAAGTACATAACATTTAAATAATGTAAAATAAAAGTGTGTGTTTGTGTGTGCATTATATGTTTGGTTGAAATGTGTGTCACATTTTTGGTTGGATGTATGTGTGTGGGGAATACACAAGTCCATAATATGTATGAGAACGTATGTGTTTGTGAGTGTCATATTTCTGGTGGTGGTTGTGTGTGTGTGTGTGCGTGTGTGTCATGTTTTTAGTTGTATGTGTGTGGAAATTCATTATTAATCATTTACTTTTATTTTTTCCATCAGCCCGTGTGTGAGTCATATTTTTGGTTGTGTGTGTATGCGTGTGTCATATTTCTGGTTGGATGTGTATAGAAATTCATTATCAATAATTTATTTATTTTCATCATCCTTATGTATGTTTGTATATATGTATGGAATGCACCGGAGCTATAAAAAAAATCTATAGGAATGAATATGCATCAATAATTATCATTGAACCCTTTTGAACTAGGCCTAACTCAGGAAAACAAATAACAACCTGAGCAGGGGATACGCATTAGAAAGCTGTCAGTATGAACATGCAGCAACATACAGCAGTAATTATCCTTAACCTTTTTGACCTAGGCCTAACTCATGAGCATATCACAATCTATGTGAAAAGGAAACAACTAGTGTGTGTAACTGAAATACATAAATAATTATAATTGACCTTTTTTGATCTAGGCTTAACTCATAAGCGTATCACAATCTATGGGAAAGGAAACAACTTGTGTGTGGGTCTGGAAAAATGCCCTGTCATTATATTTATGATTATGACCTTTGACCTAAACCGGTCACCTCCAATTAGTGATTTTAGTGGCTTACATAATATACAAACTATATTATATGACACAGATGCACCTAATTCCTGGATGGTGTCCTTGATCTTGCCAACTGTTGTGAAGGAGTTTTCCATGGCCTTCTGTTACTGAGCTCACTAATGCATTGCTTTTAAGAATGTACCAAATAGATTCAGCCCCATGTAATTTTTGCTATCTCACTGATGGGTTTTGCTTTGATTTTTCAGCCTAATGATGCTTTGCTTCACTGGAAATTACAGCTCTGTGGACTTTATATTGTTGAGTTAACAGCAACAGATTCCAAATGCAAATGCCACACTTGAAATCAACTTTTTACCCATAAGTAAAATAATGAGGGAATTACACTTGTGCTTGGAACAGCTGCGTAGCCAATTGTCCATTTACCTTTGGTCACTTAAAGACTGGCAACAACATAAAGTGTGTAATTTACATTTATCCATTTAGCAAATGCTTTTATCCAAATGAGAGAATACAAATCAAAACAATAGATCAAGCAATTCAAGTAGTGCTACCATACAAGATCTCTTAATTGGATTGGTTACATGTTCAAGGAAGAGGTGGGTCTTTAGCTGTTTCTTGTAGATGGTGACAGATTCTGTGGTCTGGACTGAGGTTGGAAGTTCAATCCACCACTGAGGGAGATAGTGTACAGGTTCTGTTAAGGGACCTTAAGCCACGCTGAGTAGGCACTACTAAGCGTTGGTCATTGACTGATCACAGTGTGATTGTGTGAGGGAACGCAAGCCTTCATGAGAGAATTACAACACTGTTCACCTGATTTGGATGTAAATACACTCAAAAAAGCCTTTATTTCAAATCCAATACACACGGTGGTAGACAGCAAAAATAACCATAACTTTGTCAATGTCCAAATATTTACAGTCCTGACTGTAGATGCCTTATTTAAGCCTTTAATTACATACTCATTTTGCACACAGCCCATAAACATGATTAAAAAAAAAAAATCATACTCTACTTGTACTTTTCATTTTACTTTACTTCAGTCATGTATTATTTTTTTTTTTAGTAAAAGAACATTTGCTATGTAGAGAACTGCATAAATGTCAGAGCTCAAAAAGACCACAGAATAAGGGAAAGCAGTTTATAAAGAAATTTTATTTCAGATCCCTATGTACAATTCTGATTTGTACTTTCATTTAAAATAATTAAAGAAACTGAAAAAGGAATCATTAAATGATCGTCTACATGAGTAGTCTGTCTACATTTTGAACAGCTGCACAAATCTAAGACTGTAGGAGCCAATCATAAGGCAGGCATCAGTAGTAATCCTCCAGATCAGCCTTTTCTCCTTGATTCTGAATCTGCTGCTGCTTTCTGTAGAGATCTGCTATCTGAGAGTGACAGAGAGAGAACACAACCGCCAACTGCTGACTCAGAAGAACATGGAAATTTTATTTTGTACTACTGACCGTTAGATACAAAATATATACATACACACACATTATATATATATATATATATATATATATATATATATATACACACACACACACACATACAACTTGTGTTATATTGTGGCATGAAAAAACTTTCTAAAATGTGAAAGTGCAATAAAAATATGTTGTCACTAAAATCAATGAATAATCAAGATCTCAATATTGATCAAAATAATCGGGATTATCAGTTTGGCCATAATCGTGCAGCCCTACACCAGATGCAAAGCACTTTAAGTTTAATGGTGTTCATTAGAGATGCTTCGATCAGGATTTTTTACAGCCGATACTGATACAGATACTAATCTTTTTTTTTTGCTTAAGCTTTAATCAGGAGGTCGATCCTAAACAGTGGGATAGTAAGCTCTCTGCTCATGGTCACTGTTAATTGAACTAAAATAATAGAAATTAGTATTATAGCAATAATAGCAATGACAATTACTGTTGGTTATTGATAAACAAGCATAATATCTTGTTTTACATATCGTAAACAATAAAAGAGTCCTACTTAAAAGTAGACTAATGTAAAAAATTACCCTAACCCATATTAGGAAAAAGAAGGCTAAAAACCTAAGAAATAGCCTGCTAAGATATTTAAATTGATATTAAATGCAAACCATAGTAATTACACATTATCCAATTTCCCCTTTTATTGATATTTTATGAATTTTTATAATGTCTATTTTTTATATTAAATGATTTATGTATAACTAAGCACATTTTATTGTTTTTTGGGGATTAATTCAAAACATGAATACTGGAGTTTACTTTTCTTGTGATAACTGGCAACTGTGAGCTTAAAAGAAGTGAATGCGCGGTTTAGTAGAGTTGGAGAAGAGAGAGCGGCAGCATACTGTTTGTTAACAGACTGAACAGTTACTGCTCTTGATTATAATTGGTGAGGAATTATTTAATAAAGAAGTTTGAAATTACACCCACCTTGTAGCATTAGTATTATTATAAATTTATTCCGCCCTACACTGCTGTGGCAACATGAGCATGTCAGAGTTGCAGGTTCTGGTCATTTTGCGTGATCAAGAAAAGATGGCGCTTTGTGAGATCGGCAAGTTGAGAGAAGCAGATGATGTACAGTGCTACTCATCATCATAATGGCTTCTTTGCAGTATTTGCACACTTGTTCTGTTGATTGAGGTGATGAAAATCAGTGCAAAAGTAACCTTTGCACATTTTGAACTTCCTGTTATTTTAATTCCGATTGTATTATACAACTCCGATTAGGTCACTCGCACCAGTGCACCAAAGTACTTTTCAGTCACAAATGCGAGGGAAATGGTCCCACTGTAGAGCCCTGATATGTCCTCAGGCCAGGATTTCTACCAAATATTTGAAGTTTGCTGCAGATTGAATATTGTATGTTTAAGTTACAACTTCCTGTTTCGTGGCATTAATAGCATGCTTTAGCAGCTGTTAGCATGGTGTAACATGTCCGTCTAACATGTATGTGGATAGTAGTGCATCGCAGTGTACTACATGTCAATTCCTATTGCCAGAAGGGTTCATGATGACTATAACTGAATTTTGGCATGTAGAGGTCTTCAAGCCCAGAGTATTATCAAACATGTGAAGTTTGGGGCAGATTGGACATTGTATGTTTCAAGGCGAAACATTGAAATTTGTGGGACCGCCACGCTCAAGCCGTGGAAAAACTCAACATCTTTGCGATTTAACATCGCTAAGGCCTTTAGATTATTCTGACCAAATATGATGTCAATCTGAAGAAATCTCTAGGAGTTCATTAAAGTACAAGAACTGGAAATGGCAAAAACAGAGCAAAAATCAAAGAAAACATCTAAATGGTTCAACTATGTTGAGTTTTGGGCATGGGTTCAAGAGGCTTTTTTTAGTAAGTATTGGCATGTTAAAAGTGTACCAAATTTCATACATGTAGGGGAAACGTATCTGACATTTTGTAGGTGGCATTATTCAGCCATTTTGCCATGCTCAATTCTGGAAACCAGATAATTTTCACCAGTTCTGACATGTGCAAAGTTTTGAGTTTTCAGGAATGCTTAGGCCCTCAAAAATGTGATTAATTTCAGAATAGAAGAAGAAATGGAACAGATCCAATAAGGCCTCACACCAACAGTGCTTGGGCCCTAATATACCTTAGGAAAACAATAAGGCCCTTTGCACTTTCAGTGCTTGGACCCTAATAAACAGAACAGTTCCAATAGGACCTCACACCATCGGTGCTCAAGCCCTAATAAAAGATGACAAACCATAGGAAAACATCCAATGTGTGACATTGAAGCACACACAGGCACAGATGCACACAAACATCTTCCACTAAACATGCAAACAGTTCTGTCAAAGTTATCGACAACAATTCACAGAATAAAATTGTATTTTAAACCTGAAAACATAATTCATCTGTACTTTGGGAGTGTCTTAAGCAGCGTTCACACTGTTCGATTTTGGCCACGATCTGAGACAAATTTTGAGAATACTAAAAGATTCCCGTGTAACCTGAGTCATATGTTCGCACTCTGTCCCAAACTGCAGAGCTTTTGGAACTCCTTTTTTTGGGACCATGTCTGACATTCTTAGAATCAAATTGGAGGTTTGTCCTCTAATTGCCATCTTTGGAGTTTCATCTCAGTGTCAGCCTCTGAGCCATAAACAAACCAGTGTCGTGGCCTTTGCATCGTTGCTTGCTCGGCGCAGAATATTGTTGTCTTGGACCTCTCCACAACCCCCCTCTATATCAGTACAAGTACAACATCAGAGGTAGGGGCGACTTATTTTTGGGAAAATGGCAACAGTTTCTTACCTACTTCAATGTCGCACGTACCCTGGAGGTAGATTAAGATGATGTGGTCACTAACCATGTCACCCCCCCCCCTTTTTTATTATATTTAATTATGTATTATTTTTATTTATTTATGAAAATAAATAAATATAATTTTTTTTTGCTTTGGCCGTGGTTGTTTTGTTTGGGTTGTTGGGTGTGGTGTTGTGATATGTCGTGATGTGTAAAATGCAAAATCTCTAATAAAATTTCTATGGGAAAAAAAAATTCTTATAATCCTAGGCCAAAATCTGTGGTCTTTGATTGCTAGTTTGATGTTCCACAACAGCCGAGTAATGGCAGTGCGATAAATTATTTCCTCTGCTTCAATTCTGTCGGTGTCAGAAGATTTGAGGCACAACCATGTAGTGCGGCTTCTCCTACTCCTTCCGAATCCCCTTGTTTGCATCCATTTTTCACGTCTTGACTGTTGTACAGTCTGACATTCATGACAAACGAGATCCTACAGTATGACATTGGCGTACAGTAGGGATCATGTTCGTACATTTTGACAAGTAATAGTCACAAAGGACTATTAAAAATTGCACAGTGTGCACATGGCTTTAGGGCCAGTTGTTTTTTAACCATGTTAAAAATGGACTCATTACACCAAAATATTTCTGGAATGACTGGAATCCAAATTGTGTTCCAACACAACTTATATTACCTGCTCTCCTGTAGTAGCATCCTCTGGTTTCTTGTCATCTCTGATGCGAAGGAATCGAGGAAAGCGAAGGGAAATCCCTTTATCTGGGTCCACCTAGTGGACGAAATAGGTAATTCAAGTCTATTCTTACTAATACTTGCAATAAAGTAAAGCTACAATGTCAAACTGTCTTTGCCAAGATGATATACACTGTTCTCCTCTGGCTAAGTAGGATGACTTGGACAAAAGTACAGACTCTCAGAATTAGTACAGCAAAATATGGACAAAATAGCACCTCGCAATATACCTAGGAGTTTATTTAAAACACATGGGTGAACCCTTTAAATGACAAGGTAAAAGTCTGACTTGCATATTATTGAGTAAACATTCATGTAGAACATTTAATATTGTGTAGGATGCTCACAAATTAGAATGCAAATTTGCATACTGTAGCTATTAGCGTAATTAAACAATATATTGTGCAATCTTGCTAAATCTTTAAATTCTATACTACTAGAGGCTGAAATGCCCTTAGAAATAGTATATACACAAGTAGTAGGTACAGAGTAAGAACAAGTCGTAAGTGAAACTGACCAATCCCATTGCTGCCTTGTAAACCGGAGACAATGACAAATCAGCACATTTCACTTCCCACACTTGTACAGATTCCAGCCAAATATCTGGCTCGGTTGACTGGTCCACTCTGTAGTAGGGGCGAGGCTTAGGAAGGACGTGATCCTGAGAAATACATTACTTTATAAGTTTGCACTTTAATTACAAATGAACATTAACTAAGTGGCATTAATAACTGAAGGGTAGTAGCAAATATGTAAATTTGAAATATCGATTAACTTCTCTACTGTTTTTATTATGAAGAAAAACATCACATTTATGTACAAAAATGTGTTTAATAAAACAAACTGCTGTGAATACTACTGCACCTTTAAGAAATTGTAATGCTGCTCCAGATCTTCATCTTTGAAGCCTGTACCTATCTACAAAACCAAAGTTTGTTAAAGACTCCTTACACACACACACACTTCGGATACTTGGAGTGACAGCTGAAAAATTAGGTTAAGTTGAGAGTCCCCTCTCAAAGTATTGAAGCAGCAAGGCCAATTCTATTGTTTTCGTTATACATTGAAGACCTTTGGGTTTGAGATCAAAAAATGACAAATCAGAATCAGAATTTCCGCTTTTATTTCCTCATATATACATCTAGAGGTGTTAAACTTAGACCATAGCACATTTTGTTTGAACCCTCCCATTTTTTTTAAAGTGACCAAAAATACTGTTATGAGTTTCTTGCTGCCCCGGTGTGCCCTGTTAAATTGACCATTTAAAGAATTAATAGCTCTGAATAACTCTTGGTTTGAGCCATAGGTTTCGCTGTGAAGACTTTATTTGTTGACAAAAGGAGGGAGTGGGGGGATCTAACAGAGCCATTGCACAAGCATTGGGCATAGCCAAAACAATTTGGAATGTCCTGAAAAAGAAAGAAACTACTTGGGTACTACCAACCAGACATGGAACAAGTGGGCCACAACAACCTGCGCAGGGCAGTGGTGAAGGTATCACAATCCACCAAACAAAGAGGATTTCAAGTGCAAACATCAGCCGCAAGAATCAGTAGGCCAGATTGGAATTCACAAAAAGATTAGCCTCTACCAAAGTGATGGTGTGAAGAAAGAATAGATCTGATGCAAAATATAGAAGCTCATCAGTCAAGCATGGTGGAGGTAGTGTCATTGCTTGAGTTTGCATGGCTGCTTCTGGAATGGCCTAACTAATCTTTACTGATGATGTAGCTCATGATGGTAGAAGCAGAATGAATTCAGGAGTCTACAGAAACAATCTGCCATCCAATTTACAGAGACACACATCCAATCCAATTGGGAGGAACGTCATCATGCAGCAAGACAGTGACCCAAAAAACCACTGCCAACACAACAATGGACTTCATCAGGGGGAAAAACTGGAAGGTGTTAGACTGACCAAGTTAATCTCCAGATTTTAGCCATATTGAGCATTCAATTCACCTGAAGACTGAAGGAAGGAAGGAAGAACGGACGGAAGGAAGGAAGGAAGGACCCCCCCCCCAAAAAAAACACTAACAAAACAACTGAAAGAAGCTGCAGTACAATCCTAGATAAAGAACGAAACACAAAAGAACAGTTCGGTGATGTTAGTGGATCAAACATTAAGTGTTATTTACTTTAAGACTATCTATCTGTTCTTATGATTTTGCTCACCTAAAAATTGCCCACCAATGGCAGCCATGTTTCAAGTTAACACATCTAGATGACAATATCTGGAAATGAAAGCTGAAATTCTTATCAATCATCTCAGTCATCTTTTGATATCAATCCCAATTGTCTTCAATGTATTGCAAACCCACAGAATTGACCTTGCTGTTCCAGTACTTTTGGATGGGACTGTATTTACCAGCACTGACATGAAGGTGCAAAATGAGGTTTATATTAAGGTTTATGCTTGACAGAGTGAAGATGACATACCAGATTTACAAATTTGGTTCTAATTTGTTACAAATGCATCTGAAAACTTGACTAGGATAGCCAGATTGAGAGAATTGTTTTAGCCCATTAATTGCTAACTGGAAAAGGAGATATACTGAGACTTTGAAATTATGATCAGTGATCCATTAATGACGAACAGAATGTTGACATTTTTCTGTGCTGTGCACAACAAAGTAAATCATGTAAATCAATATTTAGTTTAGTTAATATGCCAACAAGCTCAGCTAAATCAGTTTTTCTCACCCAGGGGTGTGTGGGATTGTTTCTAAAAATACTTATGTATTATAAAAAGGTATGTATTCTATTTATGCATTATGTACAAATGTCATTTTTGTTAAATATTTCAAAATATACAGTAAATACATATTTAGGCCCATTAAATTTCAGGAGCAGTCAGAATATGCTAGGGTTCTACAGCTGAAAAAAGTTTGAGAAGTACTGTACTAAATCAAAGTCCGGAAATCACAGTGCTTGACAATTGTATCAATTGGTTCCATAAAATGATCATCTCGTAGGTTAGCTGGCCAAGTTCTCCTACCTTACAGATAGACTGAAACTCCTCATTCTCATCATCATAGCAGCCAAGCAGGAAACCCCCATAGCTACCGGCTCTCTTGCCCTTCCCTAGATATGCACCAATCACACACAGATCCACTGTGTCCCCGACACCTTCCAGATAATCCTTCTTAAGCTGTACAGAGAAGCAGAGAAAAGAGAAAGGAGAAAACAAGAAAAATGAATGAATATAGATACTATCTGAATAATGTGTAGTAGCCTGGGAAAACCCTTAAAATGTGTAAAATGTAAATATAATGATTTCCAATAATCTATAAGGGATGTTTATATCTGAATAATGTATAGTAGCCTGGGAAAACCCTTAAAATGTGTAAAATGTAAATATAATGATTTCCAATAATCTATAAAGGATGTTTGAAGTTAATAAAAATAAATAATATTGCTATTAAACAAGGAATGCCTACCAGGTGGACTTTAGAGTGGCCGAATAGCCTGTGAGCTATAAATAAAAGACTGCTATACAGGCCTCTTTCAGTGAATAAAGCTATATTGAGCCCCACTGGCACAGTTAGTGGAAGCTCAGTGCCACTGGTTCCATATACTTAACTTTAGTTACATGTAATACCACTCTGGCATGTTTGCCTAACTCAACCAGAGCCATAAAGACCTTCCCAGTGACTAAGGCTGTGACAAGCCCAACTGGAAACATTAAATGCATGCTCAGTGCCGCTGGTTCTGTATGGCATAGGTCAGCTGCAGGCTTGTCAGCCGGGCATAGGCGGAGGAGTGGCAGGGACTGCCACCCACTACAAACTAGACCTCTAGTTAGGTGTTGCTAACAACACTTCTTTCTCCTCACCCAGAGCAAAAAAGCTCTTCCCTGCCTCTTCAGCCAGTTCTATCAGGGCCTTCTGCTGGTTTGCTCCAGTTACTCAAATAACCTTCAAGAGGCAAACAGTTTATGCTCCAACAGAGCCACGGCATCAAACTTCTAACAGTTAATGGTGGTTCTCCAACTTTTCTTATGGACTTTAATGTCATGAATTCTTTACATTTGCAGATTTCTTGAGCTAATACTGATGTCTGGTGAAAATTTCACGTGAATAACCTTATTGGAGATATATTTACTGTTGACACATTCAATACTTAATTTCCCCAATGTATTTATTTTGGGTAGTTGTTATGTTTCAATAAATAATTTATTCATAAACTTTTATTTGACTAGCTTATTACTGAAGCTGCACCGTCGCATGCTGCGCCAAACACCATAAGTAAATTATATAAACACTGCTCTTTCAGCACATTCTTTCCCATGTGAATGTCATAGAACTCGGCCATGCAAGGTCCCCCAAGGCTTCTGATGGATTGCTCAGCCAGCAGTGGGATTTTCTCACCACCCACGACAAAGACGGTGCTGTCATTCCTCACCCCATTCCTGAGCGAGAGACTTCAGGACTTAGCAGGCTTGATCTTCATCCTTGTCCAGGACATCAGTTCATCCTCCCTTTTCAGCAGCCTAGCTGTACATGGTGCTGTCAGCAGGAAGCTTGTAACATCATCCATGCAGCTTCTCAGGTGGGGAGTTTCTGTCCAGATGGCAAAGTGAGTCCTCTCACCATTTGTTTTGCTCCGATGAACACTACCACAAACAAGATGGGGTAGATTGAGCATCTCATAGCGATTCCTACCCCACCTGCTGCCATACTGTAGTGAAATTTTGGAGAGAAAAAGCACATTTGCAGGTGCTAGAAGTAATTTGAGACCAGGCTCCTGATGGTTGATAGTTGATAAGCTGATGTGGAACTTATCCAAATGCATTCACGAAGTCAAGCCAAAAATCATGCAAATATTTTCTGTCAAGCCTGGCCAGTTAGATCTGCTCCCAAGTCACAGATGAATGCTCCACACACCATGGGAAGCCTGGGACCCCTACTTTTTGGCGGCTGGTGTCAATATAGCTATTCTCAGTGAGGTAGTTGGATATTTTCCATGCCAAAAACAAGAAAATATTTCCTTCAATGTTGCACAAGACAGTGCTCCTCAATTGGCTGATAAACTGGGATACAGGTAGGGCTGGATGAGGCACATACCCTGGCAAGCCTAATGGCTCATTCCTTGAGTCGCTATATTGCCTTCTGATATATTCTCCAGCTCCTCCCTGGGCATTTCCAGCTTCGCACTCTTTGCTTCCTCCAACAGCTGCCTGGTGTTTTTGAAGGGGTTCTTGAAGGAGTTGGTGGATTTGTAGTGCACTGAATGTGGTCATCTTTCTCCACCTGCTCCCACATATCCGCAGGCCCCATTCGTTAGCCGTATGAATTCCTGTGGTTTCTGTAGGATCCATCCAATTAGGCCCATCTTCACCGTGCATCTTTCATCTCAGAGGGCCTACGAGTTGTCTACGTTTCATCAACTCCGTGGTAAATACTAGGTGTCTCTCAGAGACTAGTGGGTTGGGTTATCAGCCAACCACTCTTGGTGGTCTTTCCTGCCATCATCCAGTCTTCTCTGGACTCCAACTGCTCTATTCACAGCATGGCACTTGGTTAACAGGAATAATAAGATTTTTTTATTGTATTATTTTAACGTGCAGTCTTTCATTTTTAAGGGTAGTTACATTCAAATTGGGTGAACCCTGTAGTAATTACAGCACTTTTAAATGCCACTGCTGTTTTTCCTCAAGTTAATATACTAGTATGCTAAAAAGAAGGAAGTGAGGGTTTAACATTTATTCATTGAGCAGATGCTTTTATCCAAAGTGACTTGCAAATGAGGAAATATAAGCAAATGAATGTTAAATTAACATTTATTACACATCACATTAGGCAGTCTGTTGAATGTAACGTTCAATCCAATTGAGCGTCTCTTATTGAATAAAACAATATATTGTATCCTTATGGCCCTAGTTAGTAGTAAATGTCAAAATTTCACGAGTTAGAGTGGCCTTCCCTGGCCACCACACGTCAAAAGGGCAAGTGTGCATCATTAATACCTTAAGCCAGTTATGAGAGCGTTTGGCAATTTCGTAAGTGGCATCTTTCTCCAAGGTCTTCACCATCAAGCCTTCACAAGAGTCTGTGCATAAAATTAATCAATATTAGAACTTACATCCATGTCAGTTCAATGTCAGTTCTAGCATGATAAATGCCTGTATGTTTCTTGAGCAAACTCATTTTATAATGCATAAAACTTTCAGCATGGCATTTTTAAGTAAGGACAATATAGAGTGGTGCTTGAAAGTTTGAACCCCATTAGAATGTTCTATATTTCTACAATAACTGCAACTAAATGTTTCTGGTAACAATTGATTAGTCTTGCACATCGGCTTGGAGGAATTAGCCCATTCTTCAGAACAGCTTCAACACAAGGATGTTGTCTTTCCAGGTCTGTCGACATTTCTATTGGACCAAAGTCAGGTCTTTAAAAAACATTTTTTATGTGTTTTATTCTTCTTTAACCATTCTTTCATAGAACGACTTGTGTATTTAGGGTCGTTGGCTTGATGCATGACTCACTTTCTCTCGAGATTCAGTTCATGGACAGGTGTCCTGGCAACAAAACGGGCCCAAATCATGATACAACCACCACCATTTTTCACAGATTGGATAAGGTTCTTATGCTGGAATGCAATGTTTTCCTTTCTCAAAACAGAATTCTCATTTATATATATTTTATTTTGTTCTAATCCATCCACAAAAAAATCTATTTGCATTCTGGCTTGTCCATGTGATCTTTAGAAAACTGCAGAAGGGCAGCAATGGTCTTTTTGGAATGTTCCACTTTCTACCCTGCCATACAAACCATTGTTGCTCAGTTTTCTCCTGAAGGGAGACTCATGACCATTAACATTATGCCAATGTGAGAGAGGCCTTTAGTTGCTTAGAAGTTACCCTTGGTTCCTTTGTGACCTAGTGTACAAGTACATGTCTTGTTCTTTGAATGAACTTTGTGTACAAATTTAGAAAATTCAGGACCATTGTTACCCACCCCAGGAGTGGATGACCATCAACCTGTCTGACTGGATTGTTAGAGTCAAAACTCTAGAGTTTAGAGTTTCCAGCCTTATGAGCATCAACAACTCTCTTTATGGGGGCCCTCAGAAATATCCTTTGCTTGAGCCATGATACACCCAATCATGTGTTGTAAAGATCAGACTTTGACAGAACCCTGTTCATTAAAAAAAAATGGGTGCTCACTCACAGCCGATTGTCATCCCATTAATTGAAAACACCTGACTCTGATTCCACCTTCAAATTAACTGCTAATGATAGGTTCATATACTCAGATATGTAATACTAAATAATTTCTCAATAAATAAGGGACAAAGAATAATAATTGTGTCACATTTGTTTAATTTGCTCTATTTTACTTGTGTGAAAATCTGATGATGCTGTAGACCATTTATGCAGATATATAGAAAATTCTGAGGGTTCACAAACTTTCAAGCAGTACTGCATGCATATTGTCAATACTGGGCTCTGTGATCCTGATTAGGTTGGTATGTGCAAAGCAAAATTAGTTGTTACTTCAACTCTACAGTGGTGTGAAAAAGTGCTTGCCCCCTTCCTCATTTCCTGTTCCTTTGCATGTTTGTCACACTTAAGTGTTTCGGAACATCAAACCAATTTAAACAATAGTCAAGGACAACACAAGTAAACACAAAATGCAATTTGTAAATGAAAGTGTTTATTATTAAAGGTGAAAAAAAATCCAAACCATCAT
>JAFFST010006905.1:61197-82218 GCA_022414735.1 Noturus placidus
CTTCAGTCATATATTTAACAGCTATTTATATTACAGTGAATTATATTGCATCATAAGTGAATTGCACATATTCCATGTATATTTTCTATATTAGTAGCCAAAAATGCATTGATTTAGAATATTTATATAACACACTGACCTTTTTATGTAGTATGTATATATAGTTACATCAATGTTGTTTAAAAAATTAAGTAAGATAATAATGTGATTAAGGTGTTTACATGAGTCACTTTTTAGAATACTCCTCTCATCCATCCATCCATCTTCAACCGCTTACTCCTTTTCAGGGTCACGGGGAACCTGGAGCCTATCCCAGGAGGCATCGCATGTTCCCATTTTACATGTTCTAGATCATAATTAGATTAAGAGCCCGCGTCATTACGTCACCGAGCCACACCGTCCGACATCCCTCCAGAATTTCACGCGTCAACATACAGTTCGTCTTCGTTATGGTACCGTATACAGTTTTGGGTGTTTTTATTTATTTTATTTTTTTTTTACAAATGCTTTAAGTGCAGTTAATTATTTGTCATGCTGTACGTGCTAATAAACAACTTCTTGAAGCCGTGGGCCGTGTCTCAAACACCGCTATATAGTAGCTGAGATACATGTATATTTCCACACTACAGGCCTATAGTAGGCAACTTTGCGGTTTGGGACACAGCCGAACCTTCTTGTTTGCCGTAAAATGCACTGCCAATGTGTGATCGTGTCCTGTCGCAAAATGCGGTGAAAACTCTTGATGTTCATAATGTGATTAAGGTGTTTACAGGTCTGTAACACATCCATAATATAACTAAAACAGGAGTACTCCACCTGTCTTAATTCGATTATTGCTTAATTAGATTATGACCTTAATTAGATTAAGGTAAGTAAAAATTGCTTTTTACATGGTAGTTTCTTAATCAATGTATGGTCTTAATTGGCTTAAGAGTGGATTATTGTTGTCCATGTAAATGCAGCTAGTGATTGTCAACTCTCTGCTCAATTGGTTAATGGTCTAGCATCAGCCGCATAAGTGTGTTGTCTTAGAAAATCCATTGCAAATAAGTGAAATGGGAAATTAAATTAATCTTAATGTTTACAATTCTTATGCACCCCTGCAATTATTTAAATATACATTAATAAATATATTAAACTTTAAAACAACTTAAAACACATGTTCATACAAAATAATATATTTATGTATTTTTTGCTATACATTTATTTGAAACAATAGATTTATAAATACATTTCTAATAAACTGAAAAGCATGTCAAGCTTTGACTGTCCTTTCCTGCATGTTGCCCTTGTAAAGTGTCCACCATGGTTTTGCCCATGGAGATGCTCCAATCACTCAGAGAAAGGAGTATGAATGCATGGTTTTCCCACTAACATGGAGAGGAGGAAAAATAGTTGGATCAAAGGAGTAGGAGCAATCTAAATACAAAACATTACAACACCAAAAATATTTGTGAGGTAATCACAATTAAATATACTTGCATTTTCTCGCAAAAACCACACGATGGGAAAGTTTAATGTTAGGTTTATTTAAAAATATGGAACAGCAAAAGACTTGAGACTTATGGTGAGTGTGCTGTCTCATTGCAGAGTCTTCAAGCTGTTGTCACATGTTTTTAGTTGTCTTTTAACTATGTATAAAGTGTTCCCTAATATTGTGCATTTAACCACTATGGGATATGTACAGTATGTGGGTAGACAAAAAGGAGTTGTGTGTGGGAAGTAAACTCAAGTCATGCTGCAAGCACATTTTGAGGCAGACCAGTTTGTCAGGACCAAAAAGTCCAAGACTATGCTTAGACCAGATGTTTATTTGCATCATCCTTTAGTCAAATAGAGGGGGCCCTTGCGCCACTGGACCTATAATCATAGAGCACACTGCTGCTGATCACAGCTACAGTGTTACAGGTGACACAGTTATAATATATATGAAGTCTTATTAATTGTAGTAATATTTCTTATTTTGAAGTGATATATTTTTTCAATATTTATAAATTAGCAGTACCATGTCTTCTGCCTATATGTGTTTCCAAGATTGAGGAAAGAAGGGACAAGGACACTGAAATATATATTAATCGGATGCATCATAAAAAATAGCTCTCTTCCTACAACAAGGAATTTTAGTCTGTATTACATGTTTAATAAAGAATAAAATGTATATCCTCATTTTACCGATTCCACCCACCATGATTACATGCCCCAATGTTATATTTAACTAATAATTAACTCCCCCATCCTGCAAAAAATCATTTTTTGAAGCCTTTTCCTCTAATTTCACAGCCATGGATGAAACTGCATTAAGATTTACATAAAATTTATTTAATAGGCTGTGAGGTGGTTTATGTTGCTAACTTCCAGTAGCCTATCCTAGTCTAATCTGTTATCTGAGAACATACCCTAAAACTACTAATTTAATGAGGAATAATTCACTAGCATGCTTTAATGTACAAGTTACATTATAAAAGAGTATCACAAACAATTTGTTCTGCTAATATTGAATGCGAACTTCCAGGAACTATTGAGAGGCTCCATGATCCACTATTGCTTTAGAAAACTGGGCCATTGGAGTGAACGGAATTGACGCAACTATCTCTCTCTCTGAAGGGCTCTGAGAGAAAAACAAAAAAGAGGAATGCAATTAGGAAGTTGTCAGAGTAATTTAGGAAACTGGACATTGCAGCAAATTGAGCGATGTTGACCTATTCACTCACCATGTAATGGTGCATTCACACATACAGTGACTCGCAGCAACAAAGCAACCAGAGACCATTTATTTTTAAGCTGGTGACTTTTTGGAACATGAGCAACAACAACAATTGGTGACTAGATGTGGGCATGTCCAGCTACTTTGAAAGTTGAGAAAAGTTTAACTTTATGCAAATTTAGAGCAACTTGGTGCAGCCTTAATGAATGGGTGTGAAGACTGTAGAGAGCATTGGTCCTTAGCCAACCGTGCTTACTAGCAGAAGCAGCACCATTGTGGCAGTAGCCAATTATCTTAGCTTAGGATCATATATATATATATATATATATATATATATATAAAATAAATAAATAATAATGACGCACACTTACGTTTTGTTGTAATCGAGCAAAATCCAAGTCCAGCTCCTATCTTGATGTGTCCGGCTTGTCACTTGCCGCTTCTCACTCACGGGCCCGGTGTCGTCTTTGTCCTTCAAATGGTTAATGTATGTGAGTACCTGTTTCTATGTTAAATATTAATTGTCTTTGAGTAATAGGTAAATTTTAGGACAACAGTACCCAAGGCTCATTGATGCATGTGGTGAACAAAGGCTAGCCCATCTGGTCTGATCGCACAGAAGAGCTGCTGTAGCATAAATTAATGAAAAATTTATTGCTGGATACAAAGGTGTCAGAACACAAAGTGCATTTCAGCTTGCAGCGTATAGGGCGGCATAGCCACAGATCAGTCAGAGTGCCCATGCTGACGCCTGTCCACCACCAAAAACACCTACAATGGGCATGTGAGCATCATAACTGGACCATGGAGCAATGGAAGAAAGTGTTTGTTTTTTTACATCATGTGGATTGTCAAGTGCGTGTGCGTCGCTTATCTGTGGAAGAGATGGCACCAGGATGCACTATGGAAAGAAGGCAAGCCGGCAGAGACAGCGTTGTAATTGTTGCAATGACATTTTGTAATTGTATCCTTTAAATATTTACAAAAATGTACTCACTTGTGAGATACTGTAACTGTTTGGGCACTGAAGGCACCAGTTAAATTTAGCATGTGGAATTTTCCCCGATTCATCCATTATGAATTTCTTCAGCTGTACAAATGAACAGGGCCTTCATTGCCTTATTTTGCTCTTCATAATGTGCCACACATTCTCAATTGGAGACAGGTCAGGATTGCAGGCAGGCCGTGCTAGCAACCACACTCTCTTCTTATGCAACTTGTAATCTGGGCAGAATTTGTTTGATGTTGTCCTGCTCTGGATGGCAGCATATTTTGCTGCAAAATGTGTACATATCTTTCTCCATTAATGACTTCACAGATGTGCAAGTCACCCATGCCATGGGCACTGACACACCCCCATATCATGACAGACACTGGATATTGGACCTGTTTGGATGGTCTTTTTCCTCTTTGGCCCAGAGAAAATAATGGCTGTTATGTCCAAAAACTATTTCAAATGTTGACTCATCGGACCACAAAACACGATTCCACTGTGTTACTGTCCATGTCAGATGAGACTTAGGCCAAAGAAGTCTGCGGCACTTCTGAAAAGTGTTGATGTATGGCTTCTGCTTTGCATAGTAAAGCCTTGCATCTGTGGATGCAGCGGCAAATAATGTTGTCTGACAAAGGTTTACCAAAGTATTCCCGAGCCCATGTCAGGATAGCCATTAAAGACTCATGACTGTTTTTAAAACAGTGACGTCTGACTGATCAGAGATCATGCACATTCAGAAGTGGTTTTAGCTTTTCTTTTTACGCACCGAGATTTGGCCTGCTTCCTTGAATCTTTTAATAATATTGTGCACTGTAGATTCGATTTGTGTTTGCAGAATGTTGTTCTCAAAGTGTTGGATTATTTGCTGACGTGTTTGTTGGCAGAGTGGCAAGCATCAACCCATTCTTGCTCTTGAAAGACTAGGCCTTTTTTCGAGGCTCCTTTTATACTATTATATATACACTATTATTAGAGGATTGCCTCACATGTTTCGTCACCTTATTTCAACTTGTCACATTGCTATTAGTCCTAAATTGCCCCTGTCTGAACTTTTGAGACGTGTTGCATGCATGAATTTTAAAATAAATATTTACCTTCAAAAAACTACACAGTTCATTAGGTAAAACATCAAATACCTTATCTTTATACATTTTTTTGTAAATTCAAGTCAAAGTACATTTACAAGCCACTCCTCTTTTTTTATTAGCATTTTCCATAGTGTCCCAACTTTTTCAGAATTGGGGTTGTATATATCAAAATAAATAGTTTTAGATCTTCACACAAAATACAACATAAAACAAAGGCAACCTGCATAAACACACAATACAGTTTTTATTTATTTAATTATTGAAGCCAAAAAAAGTTTGATATCACTTTGCTTGTATCTCTCATTTGTAAGTCACTTTGGATAAAAGCGTCTGCTAAGTCAATAAATGTAAATGTAAATAAATGTAAACACAACGAAAGACAAGGACTATTTATACCCACAGTGCTCGTTAACCCCAACGTGAAACAGGTGCAGGAAGACATGTGACTAGTAGTGAACATAGGCTGCTGGGACATGGAGTCTGTTGGCAAACTGGGGTGGAGACACACAAAAACGTAAACACAGTCCACGTGTTGAGAACTGTCATGCACTCTGCTTCCGGCAGAGCAAAGGTGCAGTGCCTGTGTCCGGCCACCAGGGGCGCCATGACCAGCAAAGGTGCAGTGCCTGCGTCCAGCCACCAAGGTGTGCCGTGACAGTAGAGAGCAGAATTAATGTTTCCCTCAATTATTGCAAGTTGCCCAGGCCCTGAAGCAGCAAAGCATTCCCACACTATCACACTTCCACCACCATTCTTGACCGTAGGTATGATGTTTTTGTGGAACTCTGTGCTTGGTTTTTGCCAGATGTAACGGCACCCCTGTCCTCCAAACAGTTCCACTTTTGACTCATCAGCCCACAGAATATTCTCCTTTAAAGGTTTGTGTATCATCAAGGTGTGTCTGAGCCTTAATTAGGGCTGGCAGATTTTCATGATTAATTTGGTGAATTTGAATTACTGTTTTAATATTATTTTCTAAATGTTCTAATTTTGATTGTACATGTTTATATATGCATTTTTTAAAAATAAAAACATTCATAAATTATATTTAAAAGTTTAAACAAATATGAAGGAAAAACAGCCTTCTTAATCTTCTTAACCTCATACATCCAGAGGATTTTTTCATGATGCCAGTTTAAACTCTGGCTTTTTGGTCTCATTAAGGTGGATTTGTTTTTGAGAAAGACAACATCCTTATACCAACAGTTCTGGTCTGTGCATGATACAGGACAAATAAATCGTGTCTAATATTGATTCAGGGACAGTGCATTTTTATTTAATGCATGACAATCCTGTATTAACGGGATGAGTTGCAAGCCTAAACAATAGTTTCTGTATGTGTATACTATGATTTGTAAAAGTAGCTCCTAATGCCCACCTTTCTTTTTTGGCCTAAATTAGCCTAACTGCCAAAGACACACACACACACACAGAGATGTTAGGAGCTACTTTACAAGTCAAAGTGTAAGTCAATAAATTTTCAAAAAATATTTTCAATGTATTATTTTGTCAGGTCAGGTGATAGATATGTTATTAATGAGATTCAGTATTGTGACAAATGTTAGGCTGATGTACTGTATGGTTCATCTATGTGTGTTTGAAATGAAAGCTTTGAATAAGCACATGTTGCTGTCTCTGCCGACTGCTTTTATGTCTCCACCAATGGCAAAATCCAACATACGACCTTGGATTTACACAATCAGCAATTTTCCAGTGCTTTGGCAGCAGAAACTGTTGCTTTTTGCGGTTAATATAGGTTTAAATTCCTCATATTTCCACATAATAATTTTTTGTCCCTAAACCAGAAGTATGTACACCTGCTTTCTTCCATGTTGAACACTATTGGCTGTTTGCTGCCAACGTCTGAATTTTATGTGCACACGCACGTTAAGTAAACCTTGATTTGTGGTTAAATCCTGGATTGATTGAGAAAGTTGCTATCCACCGTCGGGAAACATGTTAACCTTAATTAACCCGGGTTAGATTTGTTTGGTTTTGAAAACTTACTCTGCAAATATGTGTGTTCCTCTCACTTTGTGAAATAGGCCTCAGTGCTACTCACTTCGCTCTTAGATAAAAAAAAAAAAAAAAAATGAAAACTCAAATAACAAAAAAAAACCCTACATAAAAAGGCAGCACTTCGTTTAGCACTGAGCTCATAGCAAAAGGTTCAAACATCACTTCAGAGATATGGAACTGGTACAGTTTTCAAAATTCAGATGGACAAGTTTATGTAAAATATCATGCTCCGTTACATTCTAAGTGGTAATCCACATTTTCAACGTCAGCATGTTTGAAAGATGAAGTGGGAAACAAGAAAATACTGGATCTGGAAGCTAAAGTGAATGAAATGGAAAGCTAGAAGGTGTTGGAACTTGAGGCTTCATGGTCTTGAGGAACATGAAGGTGAAGATATTAAACAGAAGGTTGCAGAGGTCTGCGCTGCAGTGCTTCCAGATGAAAAGGGGAAGTTTGCTCTGGAAATTGATGTGGTTCATCGCTTGGGAAGGAGGCTTGATGCAAAGACCCAGAAGCCAAGAGCTTATTCTTTTGTTCAGATTAGGCACATCACAGACTTTCTGAAAGAAAAGAAGCTGAGGTTTGCCGAAGATCTGAGAGCAACTGATAAAGAAATCAAGAGTAAGTTGTGGCCAAGAGTCAAAGCTGCATGAAAAGAAAGAAAGAGGGCTTATTTTATCAGAACCAAAGCATTTGTAGATGGCAAGGCGATTTTTGAGAAAAAGTAGGCAATGGCATTTGTATATGACTCAGTTTTTACATACGCCTACAGTATCCAGGTAAACATGGATGGCAGAGAGGCCTGGAGATGTAAACGCTTGTTGTGAAGTTCTTCTGTGGGTTCACTCGCTGTTTTTTCTCTTAACGTTAGAGGTATGAGAAATTTAGTTAAAAGAAAAGCAATCTTTATGTTTTGTAAAATATATTCTTGTAATTTTTATTTCATCCAAGAAACACATACATCATAGTCAGACTTTCCGTTTTGGAAGAGCTAGTGGGGCAACAATATGTGGATGTCATATGGTACCAATCATTCTGCAGGTAATGCAATTTTGAAGGGTAAATTTTTAGAGAAAAAATTGTTAAACGTTATACACATTCCTTTGGTAGATGGGTCATCTTGATTGTTGAATTTAACCAGCAATAGTTTGTGTTAGGGAATATACTGTATATGCATCTAATCGTGTTTTAAGAAATAAAAGCTTACTTCAAGACTATGAAGAAAAAATCTCCATTTTTATTTTTTACTGGTAACTCAGACAATGACTGTTTACATCACAAGAAGAGAAATAAAATGGTGTCAATTAGCAAATGATACAACAATATTTGTTAGACAGTCATTAGAAATTGAAAGTGTAATTGATTTTTTGAATAAGTTTTCTTCTGTTTCAGGGTTAACATTAAATTTGAACAAATGTGAGTTGTTTCTGCTGAAAATTTTCTGCTATTAATGGCATCCCTGTAAAGAATATAGTTGCATACTTAGAAATCAAGATGAAAAGGAGTGGGGTCAGCTAAATTTTCAACCTGTAGTTCAAAAAGTTAATATAGATTTAATTTATGGTTAATGAGGGATTTGTCAATGACCATGTAGGAAAAATAAGCTGTTTTGGTTAAACCGTTGTATTCTTCACCATTATATGTAACGAAAATTAGCTGTTTAAATTGAACTGTTGTATTCTCCACCAAATATGCAGGATAGACTAGCAGATCAGCTTGAAATGGGAAATTTGGCTAATCGAGTACTTCTGATCAACTATTCACCCAGCGAAAATTTTAATTTAGCATATTCATAAATTATGTATTAGATATTACCTCAGTGGCCTCCGGCAATAATATCCTAAATACAGTGAGACATCATTTGAAGAGCATTCAGCAGGGTTGGCAATTCAAGGCAGTGGCCCTTGTAAACAACCAAGACACGTGTTTAAAAACAGATGAGATTTTATTGAACTATTCTATGACACAGAAACTAATCTAACACTAACACACACACACACACACACACACACAGAGGTGAAGGTGGTTTAACAGGGTGAATTATCTGAACAACCACCAATGTTATCAATCTGATTTCGCTTCTTTTGAAGGGCTTTAAAATTAATATAATATGCACCAGTCTTAGATAGCCTACTGAAGAGGGATTCCTTGTTACGTCGTGGTCTTGAGGGGATTCCTGCAATGGTTATTCATTCTATTTGTCTGGTCAGAGTTTGAGAGGTGTCTCGTCTCGGAAGACTACTTGTGGCATTCTGGGGGTTGAGTTATGGTTTTACTGCAACATTCGGCCAGGTGGCCACTCTGATATAAGCCAATTGTGTTTACTAATGGTGTGCTTGTCCCTCCACACCCGGAATTGTTGGCACCCGTCCCGACAGCATCTTTGAATTATGGTTTCAGTGGTTGAGGGCTGTTTAAATGGAATGTCTTGTCTTTTCTTGTTATCTCTACTGCCTGGTTCGATCCTACAACTGGTAGAATTCTCTTATCAAAAATTGAGTGTTTATCTTGTCTTCTCTATCCAGATTTGTCCTAGAAGTCCATAATAACATTATTAGCCCCTTAGGACCCTGCACCAATTACAATGAGCATCACATGTCAGCCCATGTTTTTTTTTCTGCTTCTGGAGCACTTCACCTAGTTTAAAGTCAACCGTCCATGAGACTCGATGTTTTCCATCCAATCAAATGGCAGTAAGGCTCTGCTTGTTGTAATTTGGGGGGGGGGGACACTACACTGAAGAGAAGCATGGCAGCACTTCACTCCAAACACAAAAGTAAGCAACATTTTCATTGATTTTATTCACGTTTATTGATAATTTGTCAGTATTTCATAGCCTGTATGTAAAATAGAAGGATTTAACTTATTAATTAAAGTTAACAATTGATTGTAGAATGGCAAGTTTTAAATCAGGATTTTTTCAAATATAACAGTCCATTAGAATGTACAGAGGATTCAAAAGCCTTTTACTGAAATCAAATCTCAAGTAATGCTGATTGGCCTTTCTTATATAAATCTATATCAGGGTACTAATAAATTGTTGAATCTATTTCATATGCATAATATACTGTTCTTGAAGTGCGTGAACATATAGCTGATGGAAATATCTCTGATATTGACTTTATGTGGAGTGATGAGGAAGATGGTAATGCAGATGATGCTAGATCTCAAACTGTTGGTGAGTGTAGAATGAAAATAAGGGATGGTTAGTTAGTTAAGTCTTTTCATACAATTAGATGCCTCTAAAAATATATTACAATATAAAATTTTTATGAAGTTGTTTGTTAGGGACAGTTGTTGCTAATAATTTCAGGGGATGACAGAGATGAGCCACTATTATCAATGGTAGGGGAAGAGATAGAGATTGAGGCAGAGGAAAGTTAGGATCAAGAAGACATAGAAGATTATGTATATGAGGCATATGTAGAACCGATAATTGTTGATGATCCTTTTGCAAATGTCACAAAAAAAAGAGTGATATTCACTGGTGTCACACCCCCTTTACCCCAGTAGAAACAACATGAGAAAGTCCTACCACTGACACCCCCCCCCCCTCCCCAGGAACACTAAGAGCATATGGCTACTTCAAGCAGAATGTTCCAAGTCATATGTTTGAGCTGATGAACACAATGACCAATATATGCAGAACATAAGGGAGTCAAGGGGTATAAACATGCCAAAGCTTCTGAGATTGACATCCTTATTGGTCTACATATGGCAATGGGAGTGCTTGGTTTTCCAAGAGTGAGAATGTACTGGTCCTCCAGTATCAATATTGGAATTTTCAGGGAAACCATGTCTTGAGATTGCATTGAGAGTTTTCAACTCTGCTCCAACCTGCATGTTGTAAACAACTATGAGAGGCCTCCTGGAGACACTGATGTGTTCTTTAATGTCAAACTACTCTATGAATCAATAAAGAAACTCTGTCTGGAGCTACAACTGGAGGAAGATATCTGTATTGATGAGCAGATTGGACCTTTCAGAGGAAAACTCTCTGTGCTCCAGTATATCAAAGGGAAACCTACACCATGGGGAGTGAAGATGAATTTCCTCTGTGGCAAACATGGGCTTGATTATGATTTCCTCATCTATGAAGGTGCCACAACAGATCTTTCGGAGCGAAGCAAAAAGGTTTTAGGGCATGGAGTTCCTGTTGTCTCCCACCTGTTCCAGAGAATCCAGGCTTCCAACCATATTGGTATGTTGGTATATTGTTTATGAAGTACAACAGTTTTGACCTGTTGTCCATTGAAATGGACAAAAGAAAATTACAATTAAAGAGTGTTAAAATTTTAATTATTTTTATTTGGTCTCATTTATAGAAGCCGCATGAACTGGGAATATGTACTTTTATATTTACCAGAAACTTGGGACATAATTCAGGTCTGAAGGGGTCTAAAGAAGTAGATAAAAAAATATTTTCACATTTATTTGGAGAAATAGGTATCACTGCATTACAAAACTAACGCAGTTGGTAATGGAGGTTTGAATGTGCTCTACTGTAGCTTTTACTGTTTTTATAACTTTTACTATTTTGAAGAAAAAATGGATCAAGAATTACTTTTAATTCAAAGATAAAAATCGTTATTTAATACCTAATCTAATCTTTGAAAAAACGGGTGGCACCCCCATGTTCGTATTTTCTTAACAAGCTAAACAGCTAAATCGAGTGAGTGATATATATATATATATTTTCTTTCTCAAACAGCGAACTGTTTGGTCAGTGTTTTAGTTTTAGATGTAACATGATTATGTGGATTAATGTAAAACAAACCGGTCAGATCAGACTGCATTAGAGATGGAGCTAAACCATCTGCCTTCAGTTTCAGGACTCATCTCCAAACAGTACGTGTATCGATTATAATGATTTGATAGCTTGTCAGCAAATCGTGGCTCTATTAATTATTTATTTATTTATTTATTTATTTATTTATTTATTTTTAATGGATCCAGACTTAATTAATTGCATATTTCCATTTAGTTATTGCTTCAACAAGGTTTTAGGGTTTTGGCGCTCCCTGCTGCTTATTTTATATTCTACAGTTTGAACATTGTTTATTCAGTTTCCGGGACTATGTTTAGAGTTCAGTGTTGCAACCAGGCGAATTTGCACGTTTATTTCTTCCATGCCAATCCTTGGGGGTATTCCAGAAATCAAGGTTAATTTACCATCACATAAACGATGAACTCTAGTTTGATTAATCCAAACAGTACTTACTCTGGCTTCTCCTGTTCCAAAACACCTGAGGAGTAAGTTTAATCGACCTCCTATTGGTAACTCGGAGTTAACCCGCATGCACGGTGAGCACATAAAGACATTGGCCGCGTCCGAAACATAATAATAATAAATAATATAATTATCAATTTGTATAGCGCTTTTTTACAATGGTACATTGTCTCAAAGCAGCTTTTACATAAATATCATTTTTACATTTACAAGCGACTTACTAATGAGACCACATTCACACACCAATGGTAGCAGAGCTGCCAGCTTGCCATTGGGGGCATCTTAGGGTTCAGTGTCTTGCCCAAGGACACTTCGGCATGTGGAGTCACCCGGGCCGGGATTCGAACCGCCAACCTCACGGTTAGTGGATTAGCGGACAACCCGCTCTACCAACTGAGCCACAGCCGCCCATAAACAGCATACTTATCTACTATACAGTACGATACGAAAAGGTCACATGACAATGCTAACCGCATCTGCGGTGACAGAGGTACAAAATGAAGATGCTGGGAGGCTCACATAGGTATAACATATAATGCATTCCTATTTATTTATTTATTTATTTATTTATTTATTTATTTATAAGATGTGTGATTATTTAAACTTTGCCACTGTCCCCTTAAACATTATGGCTGGGGATTCCTTTGCAGAGGAGGGTCCATCTACCTCCACACAGAATTTTGTCAGTGTAAGAAAATCTTTGCAGTTGTCCTGATTAAGAATAGTTGGTCTGTGTATGAATTACAGACATTCATGTTATCAATCAAATTGAATTGTCATTCTGTCTCATGCTGTCTCAAACCTCAGGCTTCATAAAATTGCCACAAACAGGTCTAAAGACAGAAAGGATCTTGATCTCTTCAAAAATGATTTAGCTCACCTTGGGGGTAAGGTAGAATCTCATGTCAGACACATTCACAGTCCAGATGCCTAACACCACAAAGCCCTACACACGCCGAAGAGTGCTTTCAAGAATAAATAGCTTATACGATCCCCTGGCACTATACTGGCACTAGTCAAATTTCGGAGATGTTTATTCTTAAGAGAGCTCTCTGCACAGGTACATGATTGGGCCTCGCCACTTCCTGAAAACAGATTCGAAGCATGGACACAGTGGTGTGATTAAAAAAACTGAACATTTAATGGAAAAAAAATAAAATACATGCATGAATGTATCCATTTCACTTACTAAAGTTAAACACATAGAAATATGTGGTTTTTCCAGATGCCTCGTTAAAGGCAGTCTCTGTTGTTGCATACTTGAGGGACAAATCAAGATGATCACACAGAGATTGGATTTATCCTTAGGAAGTCAAGATCGGCTCCACAGCCTGATCTTTCCATACCAAATCTAGAACTGTGTGCTGTGGTCCTAGATGTTGAACTGGCTGAACTCATTACTGATGAGATTGACCTAAAACAAGACAGAATAAGATTTTACACAGACAATAGAGTAGTGCTAGGCTACATCTACAATCAGAAAGGTGATTCTATGTGTATATGGGCAACAGTTTACACCATATAAGTCTACTCAGCCAGAGCAATAGGAGTTCTATTCTAGCTGCCAAGCTCGGGACCACAACCTTCATTCCTGTACCATCAAGAGCCTATCTGTTGATGATTATGAAGGTAGAAGAAATAATCATTAAGTGTGTACAATGGGAAGTGTATCCAGATAAGCTGAAATGCATCACCACTGATAGTGAACTTCCTGCACATAGTACACTTTTAATACTGAATCCAATCATCAACAGCAGTGGTCTGTTGAGGATTGATGGATGCATCAGGCAGTCAGGGCTGAGTGAAATGTACCAAAACCTCTCTCCACCCCAGGTCATCACATTAAAGTTCTACTAATCAGACATCATCATGAACGTGTGAAACACTAAGGCAGACACTTAAATGAGGGTACCATTAGATCTAATGATCTGTGGATAATTGCAGATAAACAATGAATTAACAGCATTATTCAGAGATGTGTTACTCACTGTAAGCTCAGGGGCAGGTTAGAGGAACCACAAATGGCAGACCTGCCAGCAGAAAAAATTCAAAAGTATCCACCCGTCTCCTATGTCAGCCTAGATGTGATTGGCCTCTGGAAGGTGATCTCACGGTGCATGTTTACTTGTATGTGTACCAAAGCCATTCAAATTGAGGTGGTGGAGACAATGAACTCCACAAGTTTCATCAATGCTTTCTGGAGATTCTTTGCTATTAGAGGCCCTGCCAAACAGCTGCGCTCTGATTGTGGAACAAATTATATTGGTGCCTCTAAGGAGCTCAAAATGGGTGCGTGCGAGACCGAACAAACAAAGGTTAGAGACTGCCTGCTCAAACAAAGACGTTCCTGGGTTTTTAACCTGCCACACTCCTTTCATATGGGTGACATTTGAGAGCGTATGATTGGGAAAACACACAAAAAAAACTGAATTCAACGTGCTTCTAAGGTGCAGTACACAGTTTATGCATGAAGTCTTTGTAACATTCATGTCTGAGGTCACTGCTATTATTACTGCAAGTCTCCTAGTCCCAGTCTCCACAGATCCTGAATCCCCTTTCATTCTAATACTAACGTCTATGCTTGTGACACAAAAAACTATTAGTCTCCCTACTTTGGAAGATTTCAGCAAGAGTGACATGTCCCAATGTCAGTAGAAGCGAGTTGGCAGAGACATTTTGAAGTAGGTGATGGAAGGAATATATCGGCACATGCCATCACAAATGTCCAGACATCAAAGAAAGCGACACTGTCCTACTCAAAGACAAACATGTCAAAAGAAATGAGTGGCCATTGTGGTCGATCGTGAAGGCTGTTCCCAGTAAGGACAGTATGGTGAGAAGCGTAGAACTTTTCAGCACAATACAATGAGAATTTACCACAGATTTATCTCTGAATTGGAACACCTCCATTCAGCAAATCAGACAGTTTATTATAGTAAGTTAATTAGTGTAAATGGTATCTTTAGGACACCAGACAAGGAGTGTTCTGGCTTCACCAGGGCTTTAAGATTTTGATACCCCCTACTGATTATTTTATATTCTACAGTTTGAACAGCTTTCAGTGTTGCAGCTCAGTGAATTTGCACATGTTTATTTCTGTCTGTGCTAATCCTGCTTTTTAACAGAACTTAACAATGCACTGTCTGTCAGTAAATGTTTTGTTTTATTTTGCGTGTTTAAAAAGGATTGCAGAAAAGCAGTAATTGTTTTATATGCATTGCTAAAAACACAATGTGCTTGTTTTTTACAATGTGAACAGTTTATTTGTACAATGCTTGTATCTTATTATGCAGTTTTACAATTACAATAAATTCCCTGAACGACGATTCCTGGTCGCAAGCATTATTGAGTCAAAGTGGTTAGCTTGCTGTGTCTGAAACCAATACAGGGGGGAAATACATTTTCACACAGGCCCAGTTGGTATTTTGCTTCAATAAATAACTATCATTTAAAAACTGTATTGTGTGTTTGCTCGGGTTGCCATGTTTCACCTTGGGGGGTGGAAAATCTTAGCTAATGCACCTTTAATTCTTAACCATTATCAATTAATTCATGCCTAATAATGACAAAAACATCAAATATATTTTACACCTTTTTTATTTTTATTTTGAACATACCTGTAAGATTTCCATGTAAATGGAGCACTTATATAGCGCTTTTATCCAAAGTGCTTTACATTGTGTCTCATTCACCCATTCACACACACTCACACACCAATGGTAGCAGAGCTGCTATACAAGGTGCTAACTTGCCATCAGGAGCAAATTGGGGTTCAGTGTCTTGCCAAAGGACACTTCGGCATGTGGAGTCACATGGGCCAGGAATCAAACCGCCAACCCTACGATTAGTGGACAACCCGCTCAACCACCTGAGCCACAGCCGCCCTTTAGGAATCTCAGGAATACATGGAAATGTATTTAGGTATCAAAACTGTTTGGTTGATGACAATGACAAACTCCATTCATCAATGTAAGATGACATTTTATTTGATACTTGGCCATACCTAATTTCTGTTAAAAATTCCTGATATAAATACACATATGTATATTAAAAAGACAAGAAAATAAATTATTTTTTTTAAATCCAAAGCTGGCACATGAAATCCCATCACCATAATGCAGAAGTGACTTTTGAAATAACCTGTATATAAAACAACAAATATATAAACATTTCCATTACATTTAAAATAACCCTATCCAATCCTAGTCCACCAGAGCCCCAAAAACAAATTCATTAATTAATTCATTTATTTTAGACAAATACCAGACAATATACTGGAAGAGGCCAGTGAAATTAGCTGATAAACCCATCCCATCCATCCATCTTCAACCACTTACTCCTTTTCAGGGTCACGGGGAACCTGGAGCCTATCCCAGGAAGCATCGGGCACAAGGCAGGGTACACCCAGTCCATCACGCCAATCAGCCTACCATGCATGTCTTTGGACTGGGGGAGGAAACCCGGAGGAAACCCCCGACACACGAGGAGAACATGCAAACTCCGCACACGGCGGGGCTCGAACCCTGGACCCTGGAGGTGTGAGGCGAACGTGCTAACCACTAAGCCGTGCGCAGCTGATAAACCAAGGATGGGAAATCACAGTTTAAATTCCAGAGTTTTCCATCCCTAATCAAACACACCTGAACAATCTAACAAGTCTTCAGGATTACTTGAAAATTATAGGCAGGTGTGTTTGATTAGCATTTTAGTGAGTAAACTAACTACCTTACCTCCTAAATGAACAAATCACTTCAAAAAGCTTTCACTTGTGATCAGCAAACCAAATCTTTTGTGGCAGAATGCCAGTTTAGAAGAGCTAAGCAAGCATTCTGCCACAAACAATGTAACAGACCAAATTGAAGCGATAAGCAAGCATTCTGCCACAAACTATGTGATTTAAATAAATTAAATCATTAACATTATTGTCTGATGAGGTAGGCTTTCATATACATGGATCATTATCATTTATATAATTTGAATAATGATCAAATATGTAGAAAGTAAATTAGAATTTAATTAGTAAATTATAAGAATTAGAATTATTAGTAATATAATTATACTGTTAGCATACACCTGATTCCTCACTACCACTGCATTTTGTCTGCATTCTTGACAGAAATTATAGAATTCTATAAATGTGTAAATAGTTTTATTACGATACATTATGCTGCTATGACCATCCATCTTCAACCACTTACTCCTTTTCAGGGTCACGGGGGAACCTGGAGCATCGGGCACAAGGCGGGGTACACCCTGGACAGGGTGCCAGTCCATCGCAGGGCACAATCACATACA
The DNA here is from genome assembly GCA_022414735.1 of Noturus placidus. Lineage (NCBI taxonomy): Eukaryota > Metazoa > Chordata > Actinopteri > Siluriformes > Ictaluridae > Noturus > Noturus placidus. The sequence continues at coordinate 78,531 of JAFFST010006905.1, forward strand.
CACTCACACACTCACACACACCAATCTGCCTAACATACATGTCTTTGGACTGGGGGAGGAAACCGGAGTACCCGGAGGAAACCCCCGACACACGAGGAGAACATGCAAACTCCGCACACACATGGCCCTGGCGGGACTCGAACCCCGGACCCTGGAGGTGTGAGGCAGATGTTCTAACCACTAAGCCACCGTGCGCCCCCTGCTATGACCAAATATAACAAATTTCTATAAGAAATAAGTTATTAATAATGTTATTTTCTGTTCTAATACAACTCCTATTCGTCTTCTTTTATAGTTACTCACCTACTTAAATTAGGCTATGATGTCATCTGGTGACTCCTAGCTCCTTTTTAAGCTTGCATTACTTTTCTTTGAGAAGGCAGTTTTTGTTTGCACTTTGGTAGATTGAAAAGAAGTGGAACAAGGCATGAATAACACTAGAAAAATAACAAGCAAGAAAGAGATAGCAGCAAAATATTTTAAAACTTCTCTGTCTATCCCATCTTACAACTTAAGCTGGTATGTTGTTCCTCCTCAAAACTGCATATAATAATGCAGCCATATTCATGCTACAAAAATTACCGTGGATACAAAATGTCTGCACACTCCAAGATACTAAGCTAAATCATGTCAAAACTTTTCCAACATCATTATATATTTTCTTGACATCTTCTTAGTTTCATCTGACTCCTGAAGCCATGGTCTGTAAAGAGCTGACAAAGCCTGTACAGAGTCTCACTGTCGAAAGGAATCGACAGTGATTCCAAAACATTAAATGTATCATGGAACGATGAAGGCCATCATGGAACGATGAAGGCCATCATCAAGTGGAGAATATGGGGCACCACAGTGACATTACCAAGAACATGGCATCCCTCAAAAATTTGCAAAAGGACAAAACAAACACTTACCACGGAGGCTGCCTAGAGACCTATAGCAGCATTAAATAATCTGTAGGAATATCTGACATGTACTAATTACTCTCTGCATGTAACAAAAATCTCTTGCACAGATGTCTGGGCTATGGGGTAGGGTGGCTAGAACAAAAAAACATCCAAGCCCAACTGATGAGACCAATTCCAAAAGGTATAATAATTCCATAATACCAATGTGGTGGTGGCAGCATAATGTTTTAAGACTGCTTTTCTTCAGTCAGAACTGCAGGTTTCATCAAGGTGAAGGCAATCATGTACAGGTGCATCTAAAAAAATAAATATCATGGAAAAGTTCATACAGCTAATGGAAATCAAAAATCCAGTTTCTCAAAATATAGATACAGAAATGTTGATCTTGTGAAAATTATGTTAATTTAAGGACTTTATACTTGATCAGGGGTCCTTTTGCACAAATTACTGCATCAATGCCGCATGGCATGAAAGCAATCAGCCTATAGCACGGCTGAGGTGTTAAGGAAGCCCAGGTTGCTTTGATAGCGGCTATGGTCAGCAAACCAGTTATTAGAAGTTTTGGCATTGTGGGCAGGTGCCAAGTCCTCCTGGAAAAGGAAATCAGCATCTCCATAAAGCTTGTCAGCAGACGGAAGCATGAAATGCTCTAAAATTCCCTGGTAAATGCTGCATTGACTCTTGACTTGAGAAAACACAGTGAACCAAAACCAGCAGATTACATAGCAACCAAATCATCACTGACTGTGGAAACTATACACTGGACTTTAAGCAACTTGGATTCTGTACCTCCCCCCTCTTCCTCCATACTCTGGAACCTTGATTTACAAATGAAATGCAAAATTTACATTCATCTTTGCCATGATGTGTGTTGTGTGTGTACAGGTTATGTGTACAGAACCAGACTGAGAGATTAAAGGCTCAGGAAAACCTTTGCAGGTGTTTTGAATTTATTAGCTGATTACAGCTCGTCTCTGGTTGCCATTTCTGTGTTGTAAATTTTTTATTCCAATATTTTGAGATACTGGATTTTTGGTTTCCATGAACTGTAAGCTGTAATCATCAAGATAAAAAAAAAAGGCTTGAAATATTTCACTTTGTGTAATGAATCTTCAATATATGAAAGTTCCACTTTTTGAAATACATTATGGAAAAAAAAATTACTTTTCAAGAATATTACATTTTTTTGAGATGCACATGTATAGCTACAAATACCAGTTAATTTTAGTGCAATTTTAGATGTCTGCTAGTAAACCAGAACAACAGTGACCCAAAGCATACATCCTAATCAACAAAGGAACCAAAAGAAGATTAATGTTTTGAATGGCCTAGCCAGAACCCAGAACAGAATTGAACAAAAAATCTGTGGGGTGACCTGAAGTGGGATGTGCACTGGAGATGCCCTCATGTTTTTACAAGAAAGTGAGGGAAAATATTCACAAGTCAAGATGTGCTGCACTGATTAACTCTTACCCAAAAAGTCTGAGTGGTGAAATAAAATCAAAATGTGCTTCAACAAAGTATTAGTTTAGGGTTACACACACTTTTCATTTTCACATTAAAGTTGACAAATGATTTCACGTGATTTATCTTAGTCATTTTTTTTTACTTCACAAAAACCTGCCATTTTAACAGGGGTGTGGATACTTTTTACTGTATATCCATTGTATGCAATCACCACCTAATTGGTTATCTCACATGAGAGGTGGGAGGAGATTTTTTTTTTTATGTAGTTTGTGTTGATACTTCAGATGGAGTCCCTCCATTTTCACAGACTCAAATGTAATTGGAAAACTGACTGATGAGCAGTTTCACGTGTGGCCTGCTTCCTCTTTAATTCATGACAAATTAAAGAGATAAAAAGTGTGGAGTTGGTTCCAAGCATTGCATTTGCATTTGGTAGCTGTTCATGAGAACTCTCTATATGCGGTCCAAATAGGTGTCGATGTGGCCAAATCAACAATTTGGTACATTCTTACAAAAAGAAGGAATGCACTGGCAACTGTAGAAGACAACTAAAGTGGATGATCACAGGATGATCTTTCCTTAGTGAAGAAAAACCCCTTCACAACATCTTGTCATGTCAAGAACACTCTTGAGGAGGTAGGCATATCATTGTCAAAGTCTACAATGAAGAGACTTCATGAATGTAAATACAGTCTGTTTGCCTCAAGATGTAAACCAGAACAGAAAGGTTAGATTAGACATTTCTAAAAAAAAAAAAAAAGCCTGATTAGTACTGATGCAAGATTAACTTGTACCAGAATAATGGGAAATGAGCAGGTTGAGCAGGTTGTCCACTAATCGTAGAGTTCCTGGCCTACCTGAATCCACATACCGAAGTGTTCTTGGGCAAGACAGAAAAACCCAAGTTTCTCGCAATGGCAAGATAGCGACTTGCATGACAGCTCTGCTATGATTAGTGTGCGAGTGTGTGTGTGAAATGGTGAATGAGACACAACTTAAAGCGCTTTGGATAAAAGCGCTATATACAGTGGTGTGAAAAAGTGTTTGCCCCCTTCCTCATTTCCTGTTCCTTTGCATGTTTGTCACACTTAAGTGTTTCGGAACATCAAACCAATTTAAACAATAGTCAAGGACAACACAAGTAAACACAAAATGCAATTTGTAAATGAAGGTGTTTATTATTAAAGGTGAAAAAAAATCCAAACCATCATGGCCCTGTGTGAAAAAGTGATTGCCCCCTAAACCTAATAACTGGTTGGGCCACCCTTAGCAGCAACAACTGCAACCAAGCGTTTGCGATAACGTGCAATGAGGCT
>JAFFST010006905.1:87121-103271 GCA_022414735.1 Noturus placidus
ACACCTTCATTTACAAATTGCATTTTGTGTTTACTTGTGTTGTCCTTGACTATTGTTTAAATTGGTTTGATGTTCAGAAATACTTAAGTGTGACAAACATACAAAGGAACAGGAAATGAGGAAGGGGGCAAACACTTTTTCACACCACTGTAGCGCTTTTATCCAAAGCGCTTTACACTGTGTCTCATTCACCCATTCACACACACACACTCACAAACCAATGGTAGCAGAGCTGCCATGCAAGGTGCTAGCTTGCCATCGGGAGCAACTTGGGGTTCAGTGTCTTGCCCAAGGACACTTCGGTATGTGGAGTCGCTTGGGCCGGGAATCAAACTGCCAACCCTACGATTAGTGGACAACCCACTCTACCACCTGTGCCACAACCACCCACGGGCCCAAAGTGTCAATACTTTGTGTGCCCACCATTATTTTTCAGCAATGTCTTAACCCTCTTGGGCATGGAGTTCACCAGAGTTTCACAGGTTGACACTGGAGTCCTCTTCCACTCCTCCATGATGACATCACAGAGCTGGTGGATGTTAGAGACCTTGTGTACCTTCCATTTAAGGATGCCCCACAGGTGCTCAATAGGGATTAGGTCTGGAGACATGCTTGGCCAGTCCATCCCCTTCACCCTCAGCTTCTTTAGCAAGGCAGTGGTCCTCTTGGAGATGTGTTTGGGGTTGTTATCATGCTGGAATACTGCATATTGATCATGCTCTGCTTCAGTATGTCACAGTACATGTTGGCATTGTGGATGGATGTGGAGGAGCACAATGTCTCTAACATCCACCAGCTCCGTGATGTCATCATGGAGGAGTGGAAGAGGACTCCAGTGGCAAGCTGTGACGCTCTGGTGAATTCCATTCCCAAGAGGATTAAGGCAGTGCTGGAAAATAATGGTGGCCACATAAAATATTGACACTTTGGGCCCAATTTGGACATTTTCACTTAGGGGTGTACTCACTTTTGTTACCAGTGGTTTAATCAAAATCAAGATATAATCAAATATTTACAAGAATGTGAGGTTTGTACTCACTTTTGTGAGATACTGTGTATATATAATTTTATTAAAAGGTTATTATATAAATAATATATTTATTACACATACCTGTTGGAAGCTATGCATATTGGGATAATTCACCAAAATCAGTTTACTGAAGTTAAACTTATACGTGAATCGCTTTCCCTTCATCTTATGGAGAATCCGTTTATTGTAGTAATATCTGTCAATAATACAAATAGTATGCATACATGTATTAATAATGTATGTTCCTTAGATTGCCATTGTTTTTGTCATGAAAGGCTTCCTTTTTGATTGCATGTGTGTTTGGGTCCAGTTGAATGTACTGAATGTACACACGTGTGTGCATACCTCAGTGCTCTGCTCAGTTTGTCATAGTTCATATGCGGCTTTCCCTTCCTCTCTCCCCACAGTTTGGCTAGTTGCTCAGGGTCTTGGATTACAAACTCTCCCCATTCACCACCCCACGTGATAACTCTGCCCTCACCCCGCCTTAACAACTCCAACAGGAAATGCCACAGCTGGACTTGCCGAGAACCTGGAGACCAGGCTGGTTTATATGCCCAATCAGGAAACAGCACTGCTGGAAAGAGGCCAAAACAGTTAACAATTAACCAATAAAGAGATACAGTGATTTTTAATATCAGAGAGATTAGGTGTTCAATGTAATTCAGGCCTAGTCAGATAGATTGTCACTTGCCTTGGTACAATTTTGTTTTTCATCTACACTTCTGGTGTAACATGATAACTTTTTCTATCAGCAAAGTGGCTGAAATGTTTAGAGGCAGGCACTGCAGTTGTTCTCTACTATGGTAACTGCAAGAGCTCGGAATCAACTCAATGACAATAGAGCTTAATCCTGATTAGTGGGACACTTGTCTGGGAACAGTGTCTACAAAATGTAAAAAATTATCCATTTCAAGGCAATTTGTAACAGCTACTAAGATTATTTGGATGACAAAATCTTTCATTTATTTTTTGACCTCTTATTTTCACTTCTGCGAGCACAGAAGCCCATGTGACACCACCCCAAATGGCTCACTCTGGGTTCAGGTTGAGAATGTCTCTCAGATTGGTTCCTGGGATGTGGAGTTTAGACCAAGACATCCTGTAATGGGATAAAGCAGCATTCCTCAAGGTGTCATACTTCCCAGTCTTTGTGGTACAGGATCACACATTCAGTACGGTGTTAGTACATGCAAATAAATGCTGTAGCGCAAAGATGGAAAACCAGCCACAGTTCTTCTGGAGACTTTAGCACTATTCGGACGTTACTAGTTTTCCAGGGGGATGTTAGAGAAATTCATGTTTCACAGAGGTACTTCGTGATTTTAATCCAGTCAAAATATATAAAATCATGTCAAGTTTATTTTAGTAAGTTTTTAATAAATGATGTTTAAACATCAATAAATTAAGAAATGTAACTTTTTAAATTTAAAAGTACTTATGCATGCATCCAGAGCACATAGTCGTCTGCAATGCCAGATGCATAAAACATACACTCCCACCGCTGTAATAAACAGGGAGATGTTAGCCGCGTCCGAATCGGTACATGAAATCACGGAGGTCGGTTGATAAGAACTGGAACTTAAACTACATTCAGAAAACTATTCCCGTCCAAATAGTGCTTTTAACTGTATTTGCTTCTTATTTTTGCATGCAAAACCCAAACACTTTTATTATGGTTTTTTTGTCTGAAAATGTAATATGCTGCTTTCTTTATTGACACACAAATATTTTTCTGTAACAATTAATTTTTTGCTGAAAAACTGTTTGGAAATTTAAAATATTTTTAGAACTTGATAAATTAATTAATGTAATTAAAGGACTAGATAATGTAGAAGTCATAAAATAAAAATGTATAACAAAGTTTGTACTAAAAATAATAGGGTGCCTAAGACTTTTGCACAGTACTGTACATGCAATTGGGACCCAAGTTTAATGTTTGGCTTATTCTGCTTGAAATCATTATAAACTGAAGTGTGACTAAAGGAGACCCACAACTTCTCCACAGGTGATTGCCTTAAGGGGGCTCCACGCTGGCAGTTTAAAGTGGTCCTACATTCCAGGATGCGTACCGCGGTACCTCACCCAAGACTACCTGAAGGATGTGGTCGGAGTTCAGCTGCACTGGAACTGTGCCGCAATTCCTATGAATGTGACCGCAACTTGTACTTGGGTCCACACATTTTCAAGAAGTAAAATAACCTGTGCATATGTTTTAGCCGATGATGACATCATTAGTTTCCACAACACATGTGTACCATGAGTGACAGGGGAACATTGAGGGGACACAGAAGAGGTCCATTACTGCACATAATATCTGCTGAGCATAATAGCACCAAAATAATAAAAAGAAATGTTCTTATATGGTGAACTATGCTGTGTTCTCCATGTGCATTTGTGATAAAGTAAGATGAACACAAATGCACCAGGGTCTGATGGAATCAAGTGAGTCTAAAACCAGATCAATGCTGCAAGGGTGTCTGGAACAATCACACTTCAATTCAGACAGCAGCAAGCAAGCCCCGTATGAAAACCACTTAAGACTTAAGACATGGGAAGCTTGTCCTCAGTCAAGTCCACCATCGATAATTCCCCTCTAGACTGCCAAAGGGCAACTTCCCTTATAGTTTGAATGTCTTCAGTAATTTCCTGTGCACACTTGTCTGGTGTTTCCTTTAGATAGAAGTGATGCTGCGAATAGTAAGAGGGAGTGAATTCCAGATCTTGGGTGCAACTATGCTAAATGACCTGCCACGCATAGTAGAGAGATGCAATCTCATGACAGAAAGGAGTCCAGATCCAAAGGACCTGAGTGAGCAGATCTGAGTTGTAAGGGAGAAGCAATTCACTTGAAATGAGTGTTGCAGGAAGAAGAGTCGTAGGACGCAGTATCGCTCCAGTGTCCCTCGAGCTCCGCTCTGCTACATGCTAGATAGAGTGGCTCCACTCAAAAGGAAATTAATTAGAGAGAAAAAGCTAGCACCCTAGTATAACGATCAAATGCGTACCTTAAAACAAACCACTTGACAATTAGAACGTAAATGGCATCAAACCAAATTAGTAGTATTTCAAACAGTATGGAAGGAGAGCCTCCTGAACTATAGAAAATCTGTTAGTGATGCTAGAAAAGTCTATCTCTCCACCTTAATAGGAGATAACAAAAACAATTTTAGATTTCTATTCAACACAGTAGCAAAATTAACTAGGAATAAAACCACTACAGAAAGAAGCATTCAATCATTACATAGCAGCGAAGATTTAATGGATTTTTTCATTGGTAAAGTTAAAAATATTAGATGCGAAATTCAGGCTATGAGATTAAAACCAGGCAGTTTTATAACTAATCCGGTAGATGATAATATAGCAATATCTGGTCAAAATTTAGAATGTTTTACTCCCCTTAGAGAGACAAAACTAGCTTCATTAATCTCTTCAGAAAAATCATCAACTTGCATACTAGATATGAGGGCGGCTGTGGCTCAGTCGGTAGAGCGGGTTGTCCACTAATCCACTATTCGTAGGGTGGTTCGAATCCCGGCCCGGGTGATCCCATGCCGAAGTGTCCTTGGGCAAGACACTGAACCCTAAGTTGCCCCCGATGGCAAGCTAGCACCTTGCATGCAGCTCTGCTACCATTGGTGTGTGAGTGTGTCTCATTTGTAAGTCGTTTTGGATAAAAGCGTCTGCTAAATGAATAAATGTAAATGTAGATCCTGTACCTACATGTTTATTTAAACAGATTTTTCCTGGAGTAATTGACCCACTTCTAAATATAATAAATTCTTCCATTAGCATTGGCTATGTACCAAAATCATTTAAATTAGCAGGTATTAAACCCCTGATTAAAAAACCTGACGTTGACCCCTCTCAACTGTCCAGCTATAGACCTATGTCAAATCTCCCCTTTTTCTCCAAGATATTAGAAAAGGTTGTAATACAGCAGCTATGCTCGTACTTACATAGGAACAACATTCATGAAATGTATCAGTCGGGGTTTAGACCTCATCATAGCACAGAGACAGTGCTAGTTAAAGTAGTAAATGACCTTCTTCTGGCCTCTGATCGGGGTTGTGTCTTGTTGCTTGTGTTACTTGACCTTAGTGCAGCTTTTGATACTGTAGATCATACTATTCACCTTGATAGATTAGAAAATGTTGTTGGCATTAAGGGAACAGTCCTCTCCTGGCTCAGGTCATACTTGACCGATTGTTAATCAGTTCATAGATGTAAATGGTGACTTCTCCACACATACCAAGGTTAAATTTGGAGTTCCACAAGGTTCTGTTTTAGGCCCACTGCTTTTTACTTTATATATGCTATTTCTAGGTCACATTATTCGTAAACATGGAATTAGCTTCCACTATTATGCTGATGACACACAGTTGTATGTTTCAGTAAAGCCAGATGACAGAAAGCAGCTTAATAAATTTGAGGAATGTGTAAGCACTGGTGTGGGAATATATAGTCCTGGTTTTGCACTTAGCTGGCGTCTTTTGTTGTGTTTAGACTCATGTCTCTATGTCACGGTGTTTCGTTTGTTTCGTGCCTTAGTGTTTGTTTCCTGCCCTTGAGTTTCGGTAGCCTAGTCATAGTGTCTTTGTTTTGTTGTTTTGAACTGTGTTACAATAAATGTTAATATTCAAGTCTGCGCCTGCTTCCACCTCAACCCTCCAACCATGACAGAACGAAAGACCTAACCTGGAAGCAGCAGACGGCACCATGGCGGACTTTATTTTTTCAGAAGTCCGGGACATGGAGGAGCTTTCCGTCGCAATGAAGCGACTGGCGGATCAAATGGAACTGCTGGGACAGCTGAAGCAAGCCGGCCAGGAAGCCTCACCGATTTACCAGTGGTACCTGGCATATCTCCTGATGGAGCTGGCAAGGCTCAAGCACCTGCATGTGCAACAGGCGCGGCCTGAAGGACCTGTCACACCCGTGTCGATGCCGGAAAGTCAGGGTTCACCAGAGTCCCACGTGCCCGAGAGCCCTGTTTCCCACGTGCCCGTGCTCGAGGGCCCTGTTTCCCACGTGCCCATGCCCGAGAGCCCTGTTTCCCATGTGCTCGTGCCCGAGAGCCCTGTTTCCCACGTGCCCGTGCCCGAGAGCCCTGTTTCCCACGTGCCCGTGCCCGAGAGCCCTGTTTCCCACGTGCCCACGAGCCCAGTCAAGTCCACGCCCACGAGCCCAGTCAAGTCCACGCCCATGAGCCCAGTCAAGTTCATGAGCCATGAGCCCCATGTCAGGTCCCACGCCCAGGAGCCCCATCTCACATCCCACGCCCTTGAGCACAGCCGGGGGAGGTCTCAGACCCTCAGGAAATAGACGAACCATCCTGCACTGCAGCATATGCCGCCCTGTTCCCCTCCTCAGCGGAAGCGGTGTCCTGCGCCTCAGAGACGGTGGAGCTCCTGAGGGAGGTAAGCCCATTAACCTCTGCGCCTCTGTGTCCAGGCAATGCGGTGATCCCACCCGGGGCTAACAGGGAAGCCTCCTGCACTACGGAGACTGAGGGGGAGGTTTCAGCCCCTTAGGAAGCGGATGAGCCGGCCTGCGTTCCCGAGCCACGGCAGGCAGAGTCCTGCGTTCCCGAGCCACGGCAGGCAGAGTCCTGCGATCCCGAGCCTCTGTGGGAGGTGTCCTGTGTTCCTGAGCAGCCGGAGGCTGCACCCCGAACTCCATCACCGGTAAGGGTGTTCCAACCCCCTGCTACCCGGCCAGGACTGCCTCGGTCCCTGGTTTCTGCCTGGACATTCTGCCCCGGGGGCCGGGACCGCCAACAGGGGGAATGTTTGATAGCGCTCCGGGCGGAGCGCCCTGGGGAGAGGGATCTGTCACGATTCCCCCTGCTGGCCAGGTGTGGCACTGCGCCTTGGCCGGTTCTGGCGCCATCTGGTGGCTGAACTCTGGCAGTGACTATTTCTGGCACCTGGACTTTGTGTGTATCTCCACCCCAGTGTGCCGGTAGACTCCATGTCCCAGCAGCCATTGCCTCTTGATGTCACATGGGTTCACTCTTGGTCACATGTATTCTGGCACCTGATTCTTCTTGTGTTAATGAGCACTGGTGTGGGTATATATAGTCCTGGTTTTGCACTTAGCCGGTGTCTTTCGTTGTGTTTAGACTCATGTCTCTATGTCATGGTGTTTGGTTTGTTTCGTGCCTTAGTGTTTACGTTTATTAGCCCTAGTGTTTGTTTCCTGCCCTTGAGTTTCGGTAGCCTAGTCATAGTGTCTTTGTTTTGTTGTTTTGAACTGTGTTACAATAAATGTTAATATTCAAGTCTGCGCCTGCTTCCACCTCAACCCTCCAACTGTGACAGTAAGAACAGCACAATTCTGAATATATTGCAACCAAGCAATAGAGTTAGCAGGTAAGCCAATGAAGAAAGCATTGCAATAGTTAAGATGCAAGGATATAAGTGCATGAATCAGTGTTTCGGCGTCATTGAGGCTAATGAAGGGACAGAGGCAAGCAAGGCGACGAAGGTGAAAGAAGGCAATTTCAGAGACGGAGTTAATATAAGCTACAAAAGTGAGGGAGGGATAATAGCTGATGCCTAAATTTTTTACAGTACTGGATGGTTTAATGAGGGTGCCATCATTGTCACAACTAAAGTCATAAGGAGTGATTTTTAGTAAGTGTTGGAGTTCCAATAATAATGATCTCAGTTTTATCCATATTCAGTTTTAGGAAGTTGGAGTTAAACTATCTTTTTATTTAATTTACACATACTGGTGTGTCTGGAGAGTGGAAACAGATTTACAAGCCATGTAAAATTTTAATGTCATTGGCATAAAAGTGTAACTGAAATCATGGCAGCAAATAAGTTGCCCAAAGGCAGTAGTAGTAGAGTTCCAAGAATTGATCCCTGAGAGACAGCTAATTTGAGTAAGACTAGGCAACCGATAATCCTGCATTGAAATAATAATTAAAAAAACTGTCTATTTGTGAGGTATGAATAAAGCCAGGAGAGAGCAGCACCCGTGACACCAATATCCAAAAGGTATAACAGACAGTATAAAAAGTGGAACTAAGAGTCACCAGACAGTAATATGTCATTAACAACCCATACAAGGGAAGTTTCAGTACTATGGAGTGGACGAAAGCCAAATTGAAAGGGGTCAAAGAGATTATTTTGAGCAAGAAAAAATTGCAGTTTTAAGTGATAAAGGAAGAAAAGCAGAGGCTAGAGATCTATTTATGAAGTGTGAGATGGGTGTAAAAGATGAGATTGAGGAGAAATGTAGGAGCAGGATCAAGTCGGCAAGATGAAGAATTGGGTTTCAGTATTAAGTTAGCATTAAGGTTTGTAGGAGTAAAGCTAGACAAATTTTGACAAGAGTGGTTAGGGAAAAAGCTAAGATCTGAGGCCTCATCTCTAAAGCATGCACCTTTTCCTGAAAATAATTCAGGAAAGAATAACAGAGCTCATCAGATGAATGGACATCATGAGCTGAAGGTTGTGTGAGCTTATTTATTGTGCTTTTTATTTACCTTAGGCCTATTACTTGCTCTATTAATAATTGTAGAGACATAGTAATTAGACTGTGCAGAGTTCAGAGTCATTTTATATGTAGTGAGGTGTTCGATGAGAGCTAGATGGTGAATAGTCAGACCAGTTTTCCTCTAAAGCCACTCAAGCTGTCTACCAATGACTTTAAGGCCCAGAGATCAGGTGTATACCAGGGGAAGTGTGGGAGGAGGGAACAGATCTAGTCTTAATAGGAGCATGCTCATGCAAAACTTAAGAAATAATGGAGTGGTATCAGTGAAGGACAAGAAGTAACAAAGGTGTCAGAAATTGTAGAGGAAACAGTGGAAGCAGAAAAAAATGTGGCATCGACTGATTTAAAGTCACTATAGTATATCATTGTGTTACTAAATTCAATGAGGTTGTGATTAAAAATGCCAGTATCAAAAGCGGAAATTGAAGCAATATCAAACCCAGATGTAAAGATTGAATCAAGGGTATGACCAAAAAGTAGAAAAGCACACATGTTGAGTCAAATTGAAAGAGTTAAAAACAGACAGTAATTGAGATGAGTTAGATTAAGCTGTATCATCATGAATATTAATGTCACCAAGGAGGACATGTGACAACAAAGCATAGGCCAGAGTCAGCAATTCATTGAGTTCAGAAAAAAAGTCAGAGCCTTAGAAGGAGTTGTGATAGGACAATGAAAATCAGCCTTCAATACCATATATCCAAATGTATTCGTATTATGGAAATCAAGTTGGGATTTAAACGAGTAGTAACATATCAAAGTTACTGTCAGTGATAATTTCATTGTGGTACAAGGCATTATTAGAGATGGAGCAGTAATTCAGAAGAGCAAAATGACAACATGAGGCATCAGAGTTAGTCGAGGAATTATGGTGCTGGTCATAGCTTGATAATGTAGTCAGTAGATGGTGGCTTAGACTTAGCTGGGGGCCTGTTGTTAGACCAGATGCATGGGATAGCAGCAGCCATTGAGCAGTGAATATTCAGGGATTTTCGGGATGAAAGTTGAATATATTTTGCGGACGACGAGTAATTCCAAGCATCTGGCAGTACTCAAATGTCACAGAATCAAGACGAGGATGGTAGTTTAAATCCCAGAGTAGAGATGGTAAGTATCCAAGTTCCATTTTGGTTTTATCAGCAAAAATGAAACAAAACAGAGGCAAAATGGGAGCTACTGTCTGAGGCATGTTTACATTGACAGATATGTTGCAGGCCACAAGCGATACCATGTTAGCCAGAACCCCAACCGTCACAACCCCAATACATAGTTTACTAAAAGGGAAGGCAACCCATCCAAACAGTAAACAATCAGCACAACTGATACACAGAGCATCAACTGAGCCAAAAGTGGTGGTTGAGTGCTCACAGCAGGCTGATGGCCAAACAAGCATCAGGCAGTGAAAAAGAGCACAAAATTGGAGCATCGAAATACCGATATCCAAGAAAGTCCAAAACCGTGTAACATTGGACGTGAGGGAACCAATAAGTGAAGTAATCCAAACAAGGCACAAACAAAAACAAACAAGATAAACGATAGTCCATGTGAGAAATAGCAGCCCGGCATGCACAGCATTCTCACCGCAGAAGTCCTTCAGCTTAGTTCTGTGTTTTCTTTCATTAGTTGCTTGGCATTTGTATTGTGCTGTGGTTATGTGAGTAGATCTTCTGTTGTTGATTTGTACCCTTTCTTTTCTTTCTAGCCTTTTGAACCTGGCCTTGTCTGTTTTCTGTTTAGTATACACTTTGTTTTAAAAAAAATAAAGAAAGCCTGCATCCACCTTTAATTTCATTAATACGTGGCAATGAAATGTTTTCCAATGTGTCTCTAGTATTCATCACTCTTGGTGAAATTCAATATTTATTTTAGTGAATCAAAATATCAGAGATCTCATTGCAATATTGCACTGTTCATTCATTTCATGCAAACTGTTTTGATGTATAGTATGGCCTATCTGAAAATGTCAATATAAGATAATAGATGGATGACTTCAATGGGCTCTCATGACAGATTCAGGTAAACCAGTAACAGATTAAAGATTAGCATTCATTGGGCAACAAGATCTTAATATGTAATTTTTTGTCCGGTCCGAATGCATGGTTTCACTGGGAGTCAATTGGTGCTTCACGGGTGGGTTTTGCATAGTGAAAAATGCCAACATTTATTGGACAATAAGCTCCTCATAAATGAACGTTTGTCCTACCTGGACACAGGGTTTCACCATATGATATGACCTCAAAGGGACTGAAGTGCCAATAATTGAAATGGTACTGGATATGACTGACTTCTCATAATTAATATTTCTGCGTCAGTCAGCCAACCACAGCCTTGTAGAGTGTGTAATGCTGTGACCAAGCACATGAGGAGGAACATAAAGTTGCAATCAAAATGATTCAACCCATGGGCGTAACCACGCACTCTTTGGGGGGGTCCTGACCGAATGTTGAGGAAATACTAATCTGTCCCCCAATATACAGGGGAAAATATTCTCTATATGTTCCGTTTTAATTTTCCCTGCCAACGGATCTGTCTTTTCTTCATCTATTCTGTTTATTTTATTTATCTATTTATTTAAGTCTATTCTTTTTTTTAATATATTCACGTTTGTTAAGGAAAATCAGTGTGTGTGTGTATGTGTGTCCCTCCAATTATACACTTGGTTTCGCCCATACTCAATGCAAGTTCAGTGATGTATTTTAGCAGCTTCGCCATGCTGTGGGAGCTTGGGGGAGCAAACGGTAAATGGCACACTTATATAGCGTTTTTATCCAAAACGCTTTACACTGTGTCTCATTCACCCACTCACACACACACTCAGACACCAATGGTAGCAGAGCTGCCATGCAAGGTGCTAACCTGCCATCGGGGGCAACTTAGGGTTCAGTGTCTTGCCCAAGGGCACTTCGGCATGTGGAGTCACGTGGGCCGGGAATCGAACCGCCAAACCTACGATTAGTGGATTAGTGGACAACCCACTCTACCGACTGAAACCAACCCGCTCTATCACTCAGAAACCACGTGAATTCAAACAGTAACTGTAATCCTAAAACTATGTTCTAAATATACAAATTTTTAGTATCAAATTTTGGAAGTTCAGCTGCGCGGGGGAAGGGGGGTGGGCGATTTAGCACTTGGACCCCCGCAATGGTTACGCTCTTGATTCAACCGCATTGCAAATCAAGTTTATTGTCAAAATGTACAGACTTTCAGCCATTTCTAATGAACAAATCAAAAACATCCATCCATCCATCCTCAACCGCTTATCCGTAATTGGGTCACGGGTGTAGCAGCTGCAACAAGGGACCCCAAACTTCCTTTTCCCGAGCCACAATACTCTGACTGGGAGATCCCGAGGCGTTCCCAGGCCAGTGTGGAAATATAGTCTTTCCCTCTAGTCCTGGGTCTTCCCTGAGGTCTCCTCCCAGTTGGATGTGCCTGGAACACCTCCCTGGGGAGACGCCCAGGGGGCATCCTTACCAGGTGCCCAAACCACCTCAACTGACTCCTTTCAATGCAAAGGAGCAGCGGCTCTACTCTGAGTTCCACTCGGATTGCCCAGCTTCTCACCCTATCCCTAAGGGAGAGGCCAGCCACCCGCCTGAGAAAACCCATTTCGGACGCTTGTACCCACGATATAGTTCTTTCTGTCACTCCCCAACCTTCATGACCATAGATGAGGTTAGGAACGAAAATTGCCTGGTAGATCGAGAGTTTTGCCTTCTGGCTCAGCTCTCTTTTAGTCACAACGGTACGGTAAAGCGATACCACTCCCGCTGCTCTGATTCTCCGGCAAATTTCCCGCTCTAATGTCCCCTCACTCGTGAACAGGACCCCAAGGTAATTTAACGCCTTCACTTGGGTTATGTTCTCATTCCCTACCCAAAGTAGGCACTCCATCGGTTTCCTACTGAGAACCATGGCCTCAGATTTAGAGGTGTTAATCCTCATTCCAGACGATTCATACTCGGCTGCGAACCGATCCAATGAGTGCTGCAGGTCACGGACCGATGATGCCATCAGGACCACATCATTTGCAAAGAGCAGCGATGAGATCCTCAGGTCACCAAACCGCAAACCCTCGCCACCATGACTACGCCTCGATATTCTGTCCATGAATATCACAAACAGGATTGGTGAAAAAAGCGCAGCCCTGGCGAAGACCAACCCCCACCTGGAACAAGTCCGACCTTTTGCCGAGCATCCGGACACAGTTCTCACTTGGGCGTACAGGGATTGGATAGCCATAAGAAGGGAAACCCTCACCCCATACTCCCTCAGCAGATCCCTGGGGACCCGGACATATGCCTTCTCCAGATCCAAAAAACACATACAGTGCCTTGCGAAAGTATTCAGCCCCCTTGAACTGTTCGACCTTTTGCCACATTTCAGGCTTCAAACTTAAAGATATAAAACTGTAATTTTTTGTGAAGAATCAACAACAGGTGGGACACAATCATAAAGTGGAACGAAATTTATTGGATATTTCAAACTTTCCCCTTCCTGAGGTGGCAGATGGTTTCCCAGAAACACCTCGATGCCGACCAAAAGTCCTTCTCCATGTCCTCTCCAAACTTTTCCCACACCCACTGCATTGCCTCTTTCACGGCAGAAGCTGCAGCCCTTCTGGCCTGTCGGTACCTTGCAACTGCCTCCGGAGTCGTCTGGGATAACACATCCCGGAAGGCCTCCTTCTTCAGTCGGACGGCTTCCCTGACCACCGGTGTCCACCACGGTGTTCGAGGGTTACCGCCCCTTGCAGCACCTAGGACCTTGTGACCCCAGCTCTCTGCCGCAGCTTCAACAATGGAGGCTTTGAACATTGCCCACCTCCACAGGGATGCCAAAAAAATTCAGCCGGAGGTGTGAGTTGAAGATCTCATGGACAGGGGCTTCCTTCAGATGTTCCCAGTTCATCCGCACTACCCGTTTGGGCTTTCCAGGTCTGTGCAGAATCTTCCCTGACGCCTTGATCCAACTCACCACCAGATGGTGATCAGTTGACAGCTCCGCCCCTCTCTTCACCTGGGTGTTCAAAACATGCGGCCTCAGATCAGATGATACGATTACAAAATCGATTATCGACCTTCGGCCTAGGGTGCTCTGGTACCATTTACAGTTATGAGCCTCCTTATGTGTGAACATGGTATTCATTATAGACAGTCCATGACTAGCACAGAAGTCCAACAACAAATGCCCGCTCGGGTTTAGATAAGGGAGGCCGTTCCTCCCAATCATGCCTCTCCAGGTACCTCCATCACTGCCCACATGTGTATTGAAGTCACCCAGCAGAACTGGTGCCCCATAGAGGACTCTGTTCAGAGTCTCCAAGAAGGCCGAGTTTAATTACAGAGTCAAGGCCGAGTTTATTACAGAGTCAAGAACAGTAATTAAATAAATATATCATGTATTTAAAAAAGAAAGAAATTTCCACATGACTCCTCTAAAGCTGAATCCACATTTATATTTGCATGTTATAATTTTTTTTTAACCAATGGTAAATAATATACGAGATCAAGGGGCTCCCCTGGTGGTTCGACGCACTACGCAACTTGCATAGTTTGCATATAGGGAGGAGTGGCACTGGCAGCAGGTTTTCAGTGCCAGAGGATGCAAACCAGCCCCAGAGCATCACCGAACCACTGAGCGTTCTTTCTTCATTCTTTTTTCTCCACACAAAAAAGTTCCAGTTTTGTTTCATCGCTCCACAAAACAAAATGCCAGAACTTCTGTGGCTTATTTATATGATTTTCTCTTGTGCTTTTGGGTCAGTAGTGGTGTACGTCTTGCAGTTCTGGCACGGAAACCTTCTGCATTTAGTATGTGCTGATACTGTGCTCAGAGAAAACTCAGTGCCTGTTGCCACCAAGTTTTGCTGTAGGTCTTTTGCAGTCACTCAAGGGTTTTTCATAACTTGTATTCTAAGAAATCTGGTTGCAGCCGTTAATAGCTTCCTTTTTCTGCCCCGTCCTGGTATTTCATAAATTTTCTGCATCTAGCCAGTTCAGGAATATCATGTGTCCTAGCTCATGCACACCTGGTGCAACTAATGAAGCCATTGATTAGTTGCATCAGGTGTGCTTAAGACAACACCTGTTTTGCATATTTGTGCTGTTGTGAGGGATTCTATTCAGGAGGTTGAATAATTCTAAAACTGGAGAAATCATTATATTTTACATTTTCAGTTGAATTTGGCGAAACCACTTGAAGCATTCATTGTGTTGAACTATTTCTATTGCTTTTGTTTGATTTGTTCATTGCAAACAGTTGAAAGTCTGTAAATTTTGATAATAAACCTGATTTGCAACGGGGGTAGAATAATTTTGATTGCAACTGTAGGTTTTATTGTACAATTATGAAAGTCGAGGGACTCTTCAGGGTGTGGAAACAGGATTGCAGGAGTAACATCTTCTATTGTTTCAGGGTGAGTATTGTTTACTTAAAGGCATAAAGTGGCATCAGCTTTGGTATTTTTGGATCTGTCTGATAAGAAGTGTTAAGCTTAGAGTGACCACTTGCCTTGTCTGAGCTTAAGGTGTTTGGTGGGAGTGTTTTAAGGCAAAGGTGACCACAATTAACTAAGCATAATTCCTTTCAGCAGGTGAGAGTTTACATGGAAGGAAAGCTAGTCACAGAAAGCTGACAGAAAGGCTACAGTAACATAATCTCAGAAAGCACATCATTTCAATACTTTAGGTGGATGGGCTACAAAAGCAAGCAGAAGACCACGTCAGGTTCAATTCCTGTCAGTCAAGAACAGTTTTGTCACGATGTGGTTTAACAAGGCAGAAACAGGCGCAGACTGGTAATGTAAATGTAAGAACAGGTTTCTGGGGCTACAGTGGGCACAGTCTAACCAAAACATGACAGGTGAAAATTGGGGAGAATAAAAACAAAACAGGCAACTATCCACTTTAACAAATAAATATTTTCTCCTGTAATTTTTTATTATTGTGTTCAATTATTTTATTGTACATACCATCAGGTCCATAAGGACAATTTTCATATTTTGTCTCCTCTGTACACCACCACAATGAATTTGAAATGAAGCAATCAAGATGTGATTGAAGTGTATATATATTTTCAGCTTTAATTCAAGGGATTAACTAATATATTGCATTAACTGTTTAGGAATTACAGTGATTTTTTTTACAGCGAGTCCCTTCATTTTCACAGGCTCAAAAATAATTGGACTGATAAGCAGTTTTATGGCCAGATATGGCCCGTTTTCTCGTTATTTCATGACAGACTAAGGAGATAAAAGGCCTGGAGTCGATTCCAAGTGTTGAATTTGCGAACTCACCAACACCAAAAGGCCTGGAAGGTCACAGAAAACAACTGAAGTGAATAAGGTTTTCCTTGTTGAAGAAAATCCCCTTCACAAAGAACACTCTGGAGGAGGTAGATGTATCATTGTCAAAGTCTACAATCAAGAGACGCCTTAATGAATGTAAATAAAGTCAGTTTACCTCAAGATGCAGACCACCGGTAACACTCAAGAACAGAAAGGTCACATGACATAGCACACATGAAGTCCACTATCAAGTCTCTCACTGAGACCGTGACTCAATTACAGAATAAATGTGAAGATTTGGAGACAAGGTCGCGGCGCAA
>JAFFST010006939.1:1722-23864 GCA_022414735.1 Noturus placidus
CTACCATTAAAATTATAGACTGATCATTTCTTTGTCAGTGGGCAAATGTACAAAATCAGCAGGGGATCAAATACTTTTTTTTCCCCCACTGTATATGCATCTGATCTCAGTGGCATTTGAAAGATTCATAGAAAGTGATTGTTTTAGATACTGGAAGCTTATGATGAATAATACCATTTACTGATTTTTTACGTCTTACGTACCTCCTGCTTTAAAGTTAAAGAATGAACTCAAACATGTCAAAAATATTTGAAAGCGCTCTTTTGATCTTTGGCCTTTACTTTGCCATGTATTTCCATTTTGTAGCAAAAAAAACTGAATTGCATTGAATATATTTGTGGATTTCTTTGAATCTATCAGCAACATAAGAGTGCACATTACAAACAGAAATCTATAGACATCTTCATTTAACATAATACTCTTGGCCTTCAACAAATTTCTAATTAAATTGAGTAGTTGTCTCTGAATTAAATTATTGTTTATTTGTTATAAAGAGCAGAATCCCTGCAGAATCAGGGTCACTACGTCATTTATCCTATTTAACTGTGAAGTCATTTCACATTCCATACGATTGAGTGTAAGCTTTACTGTAGACTGACATTGCATATTGGCATGTCTATTGATACCATCCACACCAGTTGAGCAGAGACTCATATTCCTGTGTACCACTGGTATACACACTCCGTGATAGCACAACACATTTTCCAGAAATAGCAGTAACTATCTACAGCACCAAGTTGTACCAATTGTAAAAGAAAATCTGCAATGAATTTTAAGGAATGTCATTCAACATCTTATAAATACAATTATGTGCATTTTGTGTAAACAGGAAACTCTATATATACACACAAGCACAAGACCAAGCACCATTGTACATAAAAGGGTTTGACATGGCCTGAAGATGACCAATATACACCAGTGCATGCCATCCTATCAGCCTACCTAATGGACTTAATGAATTCCTGTCACTTTGACATTACAGTATCTTCTCCCAGATGGGGACTTGGAGTGGAGGACCAACTGCTACCACTTTTTGTGATCCAGGAAACATTACTCATATAAATTCTGTGAAAACCCCCTGCTTTTCCACCATTCACAGAACTTGAACTGTTACCATAGCTACCATGTAATTAGTTTAATCTACTTGCAGTCAGCATTCATCAACTACAGCACATACAGTACACCCTGTCTTACATAGTAGATTTCCTTGAAGTCTTGCTTTACACACTTTGAAATTCTAAGCCATTTATCTTCTTTAATGGTTGGTTACTGCTGGTATTTCTGACACTGACCTGTCTTTATTACACTCTTCGATCATCTTTGAGCAATGTTTCCAGGTTTGTGTGGATTTCTGTATTTATCACTTCTATTTTCCCTTTGAAAACTCTGCACTTGGATCCCTTGCTGTCGTAGAATTATGTTTGTTATGAAAGACTTTGTTGTACATCATGGATTCAGCAGAATTTGAGACCCAGTGGTCTTTGCAATTCCAATAAAGGAATGACTTCAGTTATGCACCCAATGAAAACC
Organism: Noturus placidus; assembly: GCA_022414735.1. Classification (NCBI taxonomy): domain Eukaryota; kingdom Metazoa; phylum Chordata; class Actinopteri; order Siluriformes; family Ictaluridae; genus Noturus; species Noturus placidus. The sequence continues at coordinate 3,253 of JAFFST010006939.1, forward strand.
CACCTTACTAGAGTTGCCATGACAGAATACCTTCTATCTTAATCTGTGGGGTGTAGTACTAATCCAGAGGAAAATTGAATTCTTCTGATGTAGAGCTAAAGCCAAATCCATAACCCTTTGGACGAAGAACAGCAACGGAAGAACTCTGAAGCCCATTTTGTGATTCATTTTAGAGCAAGGTTTAGGATCCCAATTCCCTCCTTTTTCACTCTCTTGAAGTTAATAAGACAAAAATGCAACTTGTCATGGTACTGAGAAGCTGCCAAGCTGCCCTTCCTATAGATTTTTCCATGATGGAAAACTTAAAATCACAATCATGTTACAATCTTGAGTTACAAATACCTCGAAATGCCTTACAGGCTTGTAACACTGTTTTTCTGATGACACACACATTTCTACTGCAATATTCATTTACATTTATTCATTTAGCAGACACTTTTATCCAAAGTGACTTACAAATGAGAAAGATACAAGCATTTGGGGAAACATATTCCCCCAAATGTTTCAGTAAATCCATACTTCCATGAATGCAGGACATCCACACATCTGCTGCAGAAAGTCTTAAGATTCACCGATGCATAGTCTGGTTTCCTGAAAACTCTATCTGTGCCACAATGCCAGCATTTCCACCCCCAGTACAGACTTGATTACTGACCTCATTCTCAAGGTGACACCGCCAATCAATGATCAGTCATGTATAATAACCATGCCAATTAGATTTCTTCCCAATGCTAATTTATTTAACAACTGCTGAAACTGATGAAGCTCTTTTATAATCTATGTAGACTGCATGGGTTATTTGAAAATGTGGTTTTTATCTGAGATCCACGGTTCATATCATGGCCAGGGAAAGTCCAGGAGCTCCTATTTTTCAAACTGTAGCAAATCACTATAAATAGCAATTGGAGTTGCTACTTACCCTGGGTGCAGAGCGCCTAGTATCCACTGGTCTGGAGCTTCAGATGAGCTATTTGACATTCCCCTTTAGATATTAAGACAAATTTTGCATATGTTATCTCTACACAAAGGTTTAAAGGTCATTAGAACTCAAGACAGGCCTACTCTCATCACTGGTTATCTCAGCTCATTCAACTAATCTCCACCAGAGACCACTATCATCATAATGCTGAACTGTTACCAATGGCTACCAATTGCTACTAATTAAGTCTGTCTGGAATAATATTTTGTATAGTCACAGCATATATGTCATATATACCTCCTCCCTTATCTACCACAGCAGACATTTCTAAGGTTTGTAGTTAGTGTTTCAACTTTTTTTAAATGCTATAAAATCATAATTTAATTCCTAACAACCTTGCAGTTGTTGTGACAATGAAGCACTGAATTATAAATCTTTTTGTATTAATGATTTCATTGCTCCTTTTGTCACTCCACCCAGCCTCTGGATATGGAGAAAGATCTCAGCATAGAAGAAAAGAGCTAGTTCTCAACTTAGCTGCAGTAATTAATTGTCATGTCAGACCACCCCCTCCCCCTTTTTGCACATTACTCCGTTCTTTTTGCACATCTCTCCTTTTTCTTCCTAGTCTCCATTCTTTTGAAGAATGACTACTTTGTGAGAGGAGCAGGTCTACCTGGGCGGTTCAAGGCAGAGAAAGTGGAGTTTCACTGGGGCCTCAGCAATGGATCAGCCGGCTCAGAGCACAGCATTAATGGAAAGCGGTTTCCAGTTGAGGTAGAGCAAACCATATTGGTCCTATTAATTCACCTTTGGAAGGGATAACTAGGTACTGTGTTGCCATGGCTCAAACTCAAGAACTTCAGTGCAGATCAGTATGAATTATTGACCATTGCAATGCCTGCTCAGTTTTTTTGTTTTTTTTTGATAGAGGATTTGTTCTATTCCCAGTTCATTTGGCTTCACCCCAAGAATGTTAACAAAAGAAATGAGCAGTACATGTGCTCTCATAGTAAATCTGCCAGTGTTAAATTGGTTCTGCCAATCTTATGTGAGATCCTAGAGTGATCTCAGATGAGTTCTGTCCATGCCTCATTTGAATTGTGTATGATTGACTTTAGTAAGTAATCTGCTGAATTGGAAATAGAAATGTTTAGAAAAGTGCTAATAATGTTTTTGTTATTTAGTTTAACTGTATAATGTATATAATACATCTTGTTTAGCAGCATAAAAAAAATTTTTAATATGAAATTACATGTAATATTACTCTTTCCTTTAGATCGCTGTGGCATTTCATACATCTGTCATGTGTGCGTTTAAATCGTCCTTTTAAATCTAGCACATTTCAAATTTTTCTGTACAATTACTATTGCTATATTATTTAGGAGTATTGGCTAAACATGTGTAAGTGGAAGTATTTCAGACCCAAGATCAATGCTAACCCTTTTCAGCGTATGCAAATTTGCTAATGTGATTTAAAACTGATGAAAACAAGCTAATATGATTCTGTCTGTGAATGCAGATACAAGCTACAAATGGACACCATTAAAGGCTGCAGGAAGAGTAAAAAAAAGTCAGGGGAAGAGTAATTGGTTCTCATTAGCAAAACTTTGACTGTGTTCCTCTTTCTTTTTTTTTTTTTTGGAAGTACTGGAAGTTTTGGAAGTGCTGATTGGTGTTCAGCTGCAACATATGTGGATGCCCTGGGGTCTTGTGATGTGTTGATTTGTCTGGAACATTCAGCGGATATAAAAAGTCTACACACCCCCATTAAATTGGCAGATTTTTTTTAAAAAAGGAAAATAATGACCCTAATATAAATTATCTCAGATCTTTCCCTGGCTTTAATGTGTAATTGCAAAGTATACAAATAAAGTGAAAATCAACTAGAAACTTTTTAGGGACAAAAGGAAAAATAAAAACCTTACTACAACCTAGCTGCATAAGTGTGTACATCTCAAAACTTATACTTTGTTGAAGCACTTTTTGATTTTATTTCACCACTTTTCTTTCTTAGCATGACTCTTTCAGAGTGATTGGCAATATTTGGCACTATTTGGCAACAAAGGAATTGGTAATTGATTTGGCAATATTTTCCAACTCTTTGCAAAAACGTTCTAGAAACATCAAATTGCGAGGGCATCTCCTATGCATAGCTAGGCTAGGCTACACCATTCAAAAAGATTGATCTTTTTTTGGATAAGACATCCCTTTGTTGATTTGGATGAATGCTTTGAGTCAGAGTTGTGCTGAATAAATAGCAGACCACTGAATGTTTTGCACTAAAATCGACTGGTATTTGTAGCTATTCATGATTCCCGTCATTTTGATAAAAGCCTCAGTTCTGGCTGAAGAAAAGCAGTCCTAAAGCATAATGTTGCCACCACAATGCTTCATCTTGAGTATGGTGTTCTTTTGAGTATGTGGTTTGTTTGTTTTTTGCACCAGATGTACCTTTTGGAATTATGGAATTATGATATTTTTGGAATTGGACTCATCAGACTATAACACATTTTGCCACATGGTTTGGGGTGATTTATTTGGGCTTGGATGTTTTTGTGAGAAAGGGCTTCTGTCTAGCTTCCCTACCCTATAGCACAGACGTGAAGAATATTAGAGATTGTTGTAACATGCAGAGAGTAATCACTACTTGTCAGATATTCCTGCAGCTCCTTTAATGTCACTGCAGGTCTCTTGTCAGGCTTCCTGATAATTTTTTCTCTTGTCCTTTTGTAAATTTTGGAGAGACGTCCTGTTCTTGTTGACATCACAGTGGTGCTCAATTTTCTCCACTTGTTGATGATGGCCTTCACAGTGTTCCATTGTATATTTTGGAAATTATTTTATACCCCTCTCGTGATCGACATCTTTCAACAAGTTACCTGTTAGATACAAGTTAGATACCATACATGTTTTGTGAACTCTTTAAGGATCATGCCTTCAGGAGTCAGATGAACCCTTAAATCCCTTAAATGTCAAGTAAATCATAGAGAAACAGCAGATCTTTGTTTAGGGTTACTCGGAATAATTTAATTGATGACAGCTATATAATAATTACTATTGAACATGAGATTGAATGTGATTGGTTCATTCTGAACACAGCCACGTCCCCAATTATAAAAGCATGTGCACACTTATGCAACAAGGTTATTGTAACTTTTCCCCCTCTATTTTTTCCCTAAAGTGTTCCTGATTGTTTTTCACTTAATTTGTTGATAAGTTGTAATTTCATATTGAGGATGGAAAAAGTTCTGACATGATTTTCTTTTTTTTTTTCTTTTTTAAACCTGCCATTTTAACATGGGTGTGTAGACTTTTTATATCCATTGTACCACTCTTAGTTTCAAATGCAGATGTAACCCACTGAAATAAGGCAGGACCCATGTTTAGAGGTTTAGTTGTATACAAAGCATATTAGACAATTGTAGATCAGTACTCAAAGCAGAAAGACAGGCAGTGCTTGATACGCCATTCAGTTCGGCAAACTTGACAAACGGGTAATCCAAAAAGTAGGTTGAGGTTAATGAGGTCAAGAAAACACTGAAGGCATTCAGTGCTTTAAAGTTCAAAACTTACACAGCTTACAAAACTTGCAAAAATGGGCAAGACTTTGCAATGAATGTATCGACAAACCTGCTGGAACAGGAAATTAACCAGAAATTAATAGTGTATATCTAATATTCATGAGATTGTGATCTCTGATTGTGGGGAGGGGCGGCGTTATGGTGGTTTGACAACAGACCCTGATTTTAGTTTAACTCTTGTGCAAGGACAAAATACACTTGGTTCCTAAACCACTGAATCTCCACAGCACTAATATTGAATCTAAATTCACAATGAGACATACTTAAACCTCCCCTTTTCATTACCTTCGCAGTAGAGTTTTGAAATTATGCAGTGGGTTGCCTACCATTTTCCTGAACAAAAAAAAAAAATAACCAATGTCAAAATAATTAACACTTTGTCAATAGTGTATGACACTGATTCATGCGATTCATTTACATTTGAATTCATTTTAATTACCTTCAGAGTTGAATGTTAAACTAAATTAGTAACTGGGGACTCTGAGAGTGTTCTTAATATAAAAATGTCCTGTCTAAAATGGATCTGCCTGACAGTTTTGCTTTTTTGCACCTGGATTGGGTTTAGCTCTCTATGCCACTACCTCATTAGAGCGATCGGCATTACATAATTTGACAACCATAACTGACATCACTGATATGTAGCACTTTCAATGTACCATTTAAAATGATCTGCATAGAAAACATAGAAGGTACAATGGAGGACAGTGAATAAACGTGCAATGTTACACGTTGAGCAAACACAGTGATGTGGAGAATTATGCTGAAAGATGAGAGGTTGCCAGAGAATTACTTGAGTCAGAACAATGTTGTCAGAGCGTGAGAGAGTAAGAGAAAGATAGAGAGAGACTGCTAATCCTATTTCCTTCATTTCAAATATCTTTCGCTTTCTGTCTACTCCCATTGCACGTGTCTTGTGGATTGACATATTTTTTTCAAACTAATTTGTGTGACTGCCCTGATACAATGTTCAAGGTCACATGTGAACTGTGTATACTGTGTCATCTTTAAGTGAATTGTTAGGGAACTTTGCATTCCCTCTAAATCCGTCCTCTAGGAGAATGAATAATCCTTAATTGTCACAAATGTCAAAATGCGGATAGGCTCCTGAATGAGGATATGCTTGATATCCTGCATGTATTTGTGAGCACACACACACACACACACACACACACACACACACACACACACACACACACACAGAGTTTATCTGTAGAAATGTGGATGGGATTTTCTGTATGACAAAGAACTGTGAATCAATCAAATAGGATTTTCTCTACAATGTAATGTAGCCTTTTTGCAAAGCTGTGCATAGGTGTGAGCTGCTCAGTGCTTTGTTAGTTTATTAAAAAGCTGATGAATGCCAGTCACATTTCCCTATGTGTGTTCACAGATGCAGATTTTCTTCTATAATTCAGATGACTTTGACAGTCTCAATACCGCAATAAAGGAGAGGAGAATCATTGCTGCCATGGCTGTCTTCTTCCAGGTGAGGATCCTTCTCTGCAGTTTCCAACACACAAAGTGGATTTAGTACATATCATCTTACAATTTGTAAGAAATTGCACAGACCAGCATGGATCAAAAATTACAAATTGTTAAGATTATCAGTTATTGCTTCTTTTTTTGCAACATTCATATGCTCTTTGCAATTGATACAAATGCAGTACAAGATTGGGTTGTTTGAATACAACTACAACTAATATGTACAAGAGTGTATTACTGGCTGCTACAGTCATGGCCACAAGTTTGCGGTCACTATACTATATATTTTATATGTAAAGTGATCGCAAATTTTTGGCCTTGACTGTATATTAGACGTGCTGCTTGTGATGGACTGGTGTCTACCGCTGCACCATAGTGTTTATCATAGACTCTGGATCAACTGCTACTTTGACCAGGATGAATTAGTTTCTGAAAATGATTGAATGAATGAATGAATGAATGAATGAATGAATGAATGAATGAATGAATGGATTTGATCTGTTTCATTCAGTGAGGATAATGCTTAAATTGTTTTTCCAAAATTTCACTTATCAAAATAGTTTGTTAAGTCTGGTGTCTGTGTTACTGAGTTTAAAGTTCTTCAAAGAGAAAGGGGAAAAGAGAGAAGCAGCATAATGCTAAAAATTTCAATGCATTCAAAATTAAATGTTATATAAAACCGTTTATATGTCAGCAGCATAAATGTCAGTATGTCCGTTTGTAAAGAAAGCAGAATATTAAGTGGTAACAGAGACTTTTCAGACAAAAAAGCACAATGAAGGCTTCTGGTTTTTGTCGCAAAAATAAGAAGTGCAACAGAAAAAGTCTCCAGAAGAACTGTGGGTGGTTCTGCAATGTTGCTCAGTAAAACTTACAGCTCATTTCCTTATAAAACAACACTAATTCTACCTGAGACTACTTTTTTTTTAAGCAAAAGCTAAACATTGCCTTTGTTTCATTTATTACTGTTTACTGCTCTTTATAGATTTGAGATTTTTTTAAATGGAGAAACATTTAACTTCATTATTTTTGAAGGCATCTTTGCGATACAGCATTTCTTTACACAGTACTGTACATGCAAATTATGTGTCTGTGAACATAAATACATGTTGGGTTTTCTTTCACAGCTCTCTGCATATACTTGATTTGATTTTAAATTGAACTGTTATTTATCTCATCCTTACAATCACTCTGACTGATGCAGAAGCAGCTTGAAATTAATTGCCTTGGTTAAAGATACATTTGTGGGATGAAGATGTAGAAAGTGAATGCAACATTCACTTTGTTTCTGAAAAAAGAAACCTTATTGACACTAAGAAAAAGCACTTATCTACGCTGGTGATTTATCTTATTCATCTAATTAGATACTAGATGATTAGATATAGAGAAGCATGGTCTGGCAGGATTAAGGCAGAACCTGAAGGAGATTCCAACATGGAAGCTCCACTGTGATTAGCTATTGACATCCCAGAGGAATGAACACATCCTACTTTAAATTACAGCAATCCTCTTAATGCCAATAGCAATGAACCATGAAGCTTCCAGAACTCACAGAAAGTGTTTAGGTACTCACAGCTTCTTAGTTTGTCAATGTCTGATAACAGACCTACATTAAACACACCTGTGCTCTACTTTCAGCCTGAGAAATAGACCTGTCACCTAAGGGACAGTGTGAAAATACAGTGCATGTTTATAAGCACTATCATAACATCATAGTCATGTGTAAATATCTATGGATTGTGAACTATATAACAGTGTGTACTATTGAGTGTTAGGTCTGTTTTGGGTCCATGAAGATAATTTTGTCACTGTCTTTTTGCAGGTAGGAAAGAAGAACAATGTGGCTGCTGAGCCCATCATTGCCGGTCTCAAACGGGTTGTTCATCATGGTGAGTTAATTGTTCGACTGGAAGAATGAGCACAATGTTTAAAAGACATTTAAAAAAAAATGTGAAATCTCACTTCTGGAATCATTAAAGATGTAAAACATGCTTTCATATTTATTTAAAAAAGAAAAAAGATGCATGCAAAAGATATCTACTCTAGTCTTACTCAAGATGTCTAGGCAGACCAGGACTGATTTAAATTGGACAAATTACATACTTTTTATGGTCCAGTAGTCAGGCCAAACTGGCTCAATAATAGTCATTATAAACACTTCTGGTAATTTGGCACTCGGATGTTACCTAAATATAAAAACCTGATATACAAAATTTACTACAAAATACCCGGCCAGATTTATAGCACAGTGATAATGACTACATGACCCAGAGCTTATTTAGAGAAAAAAACTGCATTAATTGGGGTATATTTGTTGCATGTGTTGCAATCACCAGAGAAGGAGACGAATCTTGCGCCTTTCATCCTAAGGGACCTGTTACCATCCTCTTTGGGGAGTTATTATCGTTACGCAGGCTCCTTGACTACTCCTCCATGTAGTAAAGTTGTGGAGTGGATCATCCTCAGTCGACCTGTTTACCTCTCCTACCATCAGGTAAGCACACACACACACACACACACACACACACACACACACACACACACACACACACAGAGAGAGAGAGAGAGAGAGAGCTCATCACTTAGACGCTACCTTATCCAATACTTTTTTTTTTGCACAAACTAGCTGAAAGAGCAAACGCTATGTTTCACTAGAAGTCTCACTAGATGCACAATTATAGACTTAGTTATGTACTGTCTGTGTGGAGTTTATGACATTCTCCCAGCATTCACGATGGGTTGTCTCCAGGTTCTCTGTTTTCCACCCACCTCCCAAAAACATGCATGTAGGTGGACAGGTTATCCTAAATTGCCTTAGCTGTGAATGTGTGAGCATGGTGTCCTGCAATGGACTGGTGTACAATCCTTTGTGAGCCTGATAAAGTATATTTTGATTATTAAAATGTAATCAATGAATGAATTAATCAGAAAGAAAATGTACAAGGTCATAGCATCTTATGACTATGTGAATGCATTCACTGCTTTTACTGTACAGAATGTCCAGTTTCCTGAATTTATACTTGGCAAGTACTTTCTCAGCACTGATCATTATGTTTCTGCCACATGCATTAGTGAATCAGGTCCTAAAAGGTTGTGTGAATGCACACACTGCTTTGCCCTCCAGTGAGGATTATCGCACTGCTGTGTTCAAGCACTTCACTCAATCAGCCCACTCCAGCTGTACACAGCATGCTCTCTATTCTAGCCACTTGTGTGTTTCTTTCACATTAGATATCACTTTCCCAGAGACAACCTGAAAACATTTTGATATTTTTGCTTGACATGGGGACTTAACGGTTGAGGCAGTGTTATCTGCTAGACATTGACAGCCTTGTCAAAATACAAGCTATCAATTTTACAGAGGGGCCAAGCTTATCAGTGCTTGCAGAATGAACAGCTGTATTTGCACACTACGTTTTTATTAAGGCACGTATGAACATGGTTTTTAAGGTGTTCAGAAGGATATGCTGATACTGTGACAATGGGAACCAGACCATTAACATTACACTACTGTTTATGACTTGTGCCCTACAGTTGGAAGCATTCTACTCTATCTTTACCACTGAGCAACAGGATCACGTGAAGTCTGTGGAGTACCTCAGGAACAACTTTCGGCCCACTCAAGATCTGCACAACCGGCATGTCTTCAAATCAGCAGTGAAGGATGCCTGGTTTCCAGATCCTATGACTGAGGGGCATACCAGCTCCACAGACACTGAGCCCTCCAGAGGTAAAGGGAGGTTAACCAGTTTGTTTGAATAGGGAAAAGATAGAATGTTTAATTAAAAGAAAATAAACTTTTGGATATTGCTAAACTAAGCTACATACCCAAAACAATGAAAATTAAATAGATAAATGGATGCTTATTTTTGTTTTCTTTTACTTGTCAAATTAAGTGGACAGTAAAGGTGGACTTAGAAACTATGGAGTCCAGCAGTCAGGTATCCTATTTGATAAAAGAGAGTACCATGAAGAGACGGCTCATGCCAGGCCAAGCAGATCAAATGGGCAGGAGTTTGAATGCTCTTGCCATAAATCACTGTTGTTTCCATCTCTGGCAGAGGGAATTGATTGCTTTTGGCGGTGATGAATAGGGAGCAATGCAACTCAGCCAAGGGGCAGAATAATCATCATTAATATTCATTCTAAAAATAAAACAGTGCAAATGTATACTGTGTGGCAAAAATAAAATCTAATTCTAACAGACTGCAGTGTGGCAGAATAGATTGTGAAAACCCTGCATGGACAACAATTTCTATCCTGTCTGCTTATGAATCAATCTCTGTCACATTTTCCTTGTATTATATCAGTCAGTTGTTTGCAGTCTTCTTAAAGAAAGTAAATCTGTTTGTCTCTAAGAGTGACTTCCTCTCATCCCAAGCTATTTTTTGTGACAATGGCACATTCGGAAAAACAAGGCATAAGACTGGCGTGTTGTATATTATTGTATCTTCATGACCATCGCACAGTTCATAAAAAAAGTAGGGTTATAATGAATAGGCTTCATTATCAGGATGTTTGCTGTGTGCTGCTGCGATACGTAATCAAACAAGGGCTTTTCTTCCTTTTACGTCTCTGTGCAGTTTTTGTAATGGCATAACATTAGATTTCATTTAAAGATTTTTCTGTCCATTTGGAAGATTCATAAATCCATAATATAAATAATCTGCTGGTTGACAGAATTTACGGCAAATACTTTCTGCCGTCTCTGTCATTAGACTGAATGCCTATAGTTTAATGGTAGACTTGAATTTAGTCATATATATGACTGAATTTAATATATATGTATATATATATATATTGCTTTTATTAGAATTACGGAATGCTCCTGGATCTCTGCATGTACATACTTATATTTGTCTGATTGCATTAGAAGCAAACACTTGTTTAAATGGTTTGCTGCAAATCAGAGAATTAAAGCCCTGTGCCTGAGAGCTTTATCTACATAATTGGCTTCAAACCAGTTTCAACAGCCAAAAAAAAAGGGAAAGAATCAAATGAAGGTCATGCAAGATAGAAAGTGAAGGTGCAACATAATCCAGGAGATGCAAAATGATGGCTGAGTGCCTTTGATTAAATATCCTAAAAACATTGATCTTTTTTATTATTATGTAAATAAACTGGTTATTTAAATAGATTGATATTATTTTGAATGGATTTTCATGGAGGTTTTGGAATATTACAGCAGGCATGGATTGAAATGCCTGTTAAAACAGAAGCTTGTGGTCTACCAAAACACTTCATGAAAGCTTTTGGTGTGAAATGGCCTTTGCGCTTGTTGTTAAAGATAAAATAATTCCATGGAGTTTAGTTTATATACTGTAAGCATTTAACATCCAGAAACAAAGCTTTTTAGGAATTTGACAAATATTGCATCTTCACAAGAGTCTGTTTCCAGATCCAGGCAGCATTCCTCCTCCTCCAAACACGGCGAGTTGAGTTGATGTCAAAGAGCTCCAACTGGGTGAAAGTGTTGTGGTCAGATGAGACCAAAATGGAGTTCTTTTTTGATTTTTTTTTTGTTGTTGTTATTCTGTCTCTCACTGTTCAAATAAACCTACCATTAAAATTATAGATTGATCATTTCTTTGTTAGTGGGCAAACATACAAAATCAGAAGGGGATCAAATACTTTTTTCCCTCACTGTAGAAGCAGTGTGTAAAAATTTGGCTTGCATACAACCAAAATAGCAACATGCCAGCATTAACCGTCAAATTGTCAGCACGGAAATAAAGCACCCTATCTTGTTTAATCCAAAAGTTAAAAATTTGCTTCTTAGAGTGTTTGGCTCTACAGTGCCCGGATTATTACTGGTGTACAACAGCAGCAAAAGTGATTATAAAACTGTCGCTTGAACAGATGAAGATAATGGTCTCTTGCTGAGTCACTCAGACTGATGGAGCTCTAGGGAGGCCAACTTTCACAGCTGATGCGCTTTCTTTAATCACCTCTTGTTCCAAATTTCCACCTTTTTTTATATTTCACTGTTTTCTTTCGTCCATGCACATGCAGATGTGAATTGCTGAGTGCTTTCTGGTGCAGATACACCAATTTAAGGGCTTTTATCAACAAATCAGAGAATTCTTAATTATATTGCTCTATTGTACAGTCCCTCCAGGATTTTGCGATTTTGCCATCACAGAAATTTATGCAAAATCAAGGAAACTCTGTAATATTCAGAGGAGCTTGCAATTTTTCAAAATTACAGCAGATTATCCGCAGATTTGGGCCAAGATGCATCATGTGACGTCATCACAACGCGCTTTCAGCCAAAGATCTCTTTGATTCATATGTGTCGAACATGAATACAGCTAAAAGGTCTCATTTACCAAGAAACATCACTGTGATGTGCAATTGAAATTTCACCAGTTCAAGTAGTTTTCTGCAAAAAAGCACAAAAACAGCTAAATCAAGTATTTTTGTCTGCAACAGTCACAAAAAACTCTGCAAAATCCTGTGCAGACTGATTGTACTATATTTACTATAGTAGTATTAAATTGTGTGAAATCCCCTTATCCACAGTAAGCAACATGTATGAGAAAGTTAACTCTTTGGCAAGAAGGAGCTTGCTGTGGAGCTGAGGGAGTCCACTGACCAGGAGCAGTGCAAATGTCCAAGTCCACACAGGCTGCAAGTGAAAATCCCATGCTGAAGGCCCATCACAGGCTGCAGCACAAAGAGAATATTGGGAGGAAGGACAGGCCTTGGGTGGGGAGAAGATCCATGGGCCTGGATCAAGGCTAGCAGGAAAGAGAGGAAGGATCTAGTGGTGTCTGAAGTGACAAAGATGGAGGATGGGTGCTATAAAAGCAAGGCTGTAGCACAGGGATGGCAGGGAGCAGGGAGCCGTGAGAAAGGACAAGTGTTGGGGTAGTAACACCTAACCAGAGGTCTAATTGCAGGGTGTCCCTGCCACTCCTCCGCCACCTGGAGACATTCCAGCATTAAAGGCGTGAAACGTTATTGAGTGGTGCTACCCTGCTGACCTATGCCATATGGTACCAGTGGCACTGAACATGCACTAACGGTGCAAGTGGGGCTTGTCACAGCCTTAGTCACTGGGAAGGTCTATATGGCTCTGGTTATGTTAGGCAAATGTGCCGGAGTGGTTTTAGGTGTAGCACGAGGAAACCATATGAAACCAGTGACACTGAGCATGTATTAACTGTGCCAGTGGGACTCGCTGCAGCCTTAGCCACTGCGGAGGCCTGTATGGCTTTATTTGCGTTAGGCGTGTTTCCAAGGATCAAGGACAAATGGGGTAATTCTATGTGCACCGGAGAAGGTGCAGTAATGCCATAGCAGGTCATCTACCTGTGCGATTAATAATAAAGTGCTCCACAAGGCAATACAACACATTAATCTAACACTGTAATAAAAGAATACTACTATTACCTACTTATAACTACTACTAGTACTACCACTACTATTATTAATAATAATAATAATAATAATAATAATAATAATAATAATAATAGCAGCCTATAAACAATGCATTAATAACCCCAAACATAAATCAATTAAAATAAAATAGTAAAAACCCATTACAAATATGAATTCAAACAGAGTCATTTAATGCAAGAGGTACTAATGCTACATGCAAGGTGAAGAAAAGGAATTAAAGGGAACAAAGAGTGTGGTTTCATAAAAGCTCACAAGAGTTCAACAACATTATAGAAAAGAGTAAAGTGTTCAAAGCATTCAATTTTAAAATTTACCAGTAGCTGGTAAAAGTGACCAGTAGTGGTCTAATATAACTGCTACATCTAGCCTTCATAAGAAAATGTACATATATGGTACTCTCTGCCTAATGAAAACAAGAAATAGTCTGCATGGTAAGGGATGTCAACAGGAAAATTATTGGTATCATTGATAATGCCAGCATTATTATAGCTAATAAGCTTGTTCTTTTGATAGTCTTTAGATAGACAATAACCATGTTTTCTGTGATGTTTGTAATAAAAAAAATCGTTACCCTTAAAATAATGGCCATTCTATTGATCTTGTGATGAGTTATGCTCTTGTTCATGTTTTTTTTTATTATTATTGAATGGCAAAATAGCCTGCAATTATAGCTCAAATTGCACGTAAAATGGGTAGGGATTATCAGCCATGCAGGATGAGTGCACATGTTTTGAGAGTACCCAGATATTATACTGAAAATCTCAACTGTATACCTCAATTAAGTCACATCTAGATCCTAGAATTCACTTTTTGTTTGAGTCAAGCTTGAGGTCGCTAAGATGAAGTTGAAATTATGTTTCAAGGCTGTAGTAATGCACTTCAGAAAGCACTGAGATTCTTAGTTCAGTTTCAGACTGAAATGTTTCAGAATTCATTTGAATGGCCTTTTCTAATCTCCTGTAATTAAGAATTTTTTTGGGAACGTTAACTGAGATATGAAAACTGCTCTGCTCTTAACACTGCTTCACCCTGTTTCCTAGTGTTGTGTTTTACCACACATGAATAAATTACTGTTCATGGCAGTCATGGAATTGACAAAACCACAAGACACAGATTTATTCATTTAGTTCATTACTTCATCCTAAATGTTTTTTTTTTTCTTCACATTTGTATCCTGGACAAATTTTCATGGTTCTTCAGTCCTGTGTTCCGAGTCATGTTGTGAATCAGTAAATGTGTCATTCAGGTCCCCATATCTGCTAAAAACCATACATACTCACATGCATGCACACGCACACACACACACACACACACACACACACACACACACACAAGCTTGTGTACACAAGCTTTCAGCCACACACACACACAGGCACACAGGAGTGGTATGAGAGCTTGGACACAGAATGAGATGAAATTGTGTGTTATTTGCAGCAGTGACTGGTTAGAACAATTTTATGAGTCAGATATCAAGAAAAGATTTTGCTTCACCTTCATTCTGTATCAGGGATCCATGTGCCTGAGATCATGGATGTGCTCACAGTACAATTTGCCTCATTTATCTTCAATCACGCCATCCCTAATCAATTGAGAAAGCTCTCTACTTTCTTGTTGAGATGAGATCTTATATTACATGTTGCATTTCTCTTTTTCTGTTTTGTTTCTCTCTCTCTCTCTCTCTCTCTCTCTCTCTGCCATTTTCTCTCACCTCAGTCTGCAGCAGCATCCCTGACAACATGAAGGTCCGTCCTCTGAACCGAACAGCAATGGTGCTGACCTGGGATCGCCCTTCTACTATTTACCACCCACCCCTTGTGGGCTTCCTTGTCACCTACAGCTGGGTTAAAGATGACATAACAATTGAGAAGATGTTTACCCAGAGCAGCGAGCACCACACAGTGAGTGTCCCAGATCATAACCATCAGCAGACTTCAAGAGACAAGGATTAAACTAACAGCAAGCAATTACTTTGGGCTTAAAGGGTATTGTTATCTTAAACCTGGTTGTTATTCTAGAACCAGGCTAGTGCTCCATCAATATTGGCTCAATCACTGTAACAGACATTTTCCAAGAAGCAGATAATGAAAAAGGCTAAGTAGTCCCCCAAGCCAGTATGGAGCCCTAGATACCTCAAAGACTCTGCACAGCTGATAGAATTAGACAACATGTGCTGTATCTTCCTGGGAGTCTGATGACCAGGCACCAAACTCTTCACTTCATCAGTCACAGTGTCAGCCTGGTCTTCTACATCTTGGGATTTGGGTTTCCATGACAACAAGGGTGGGCACAGCAAGCCAGGGAAATGTCTGCGATGAAAGCTGCCAATCTTTTTTTTTCTGTCTTGGCCAAATTAGATTTGGATTCAATTGGAGAAATCCATCCACTACGGCCAAAGCCCAATTACAACTCTCGACTCCAACACATTTTGTCTCCCTAATCATTTCTGCAACCCATTTACATTTTTATTTCAATTTGGAGCTGGGGTGTTGTCTACTTTAGGGAGTCAAGACCAATTTTGTCATATGAGACTACATAGCGTTCCCATTTCTGGGACCTAGAATGTAATTGAATGATCAGGAAATTTCAAGGAATAAATGCAATTTTGGCTTTCAGGATGTTGACATAAATCTGAATTTGCATCTACATTTGTGTCCTGGAAAATTACATTTTGTCAATGTTCTGTCTTGTCAGTTTATGACATGTTGTCATTGAGTAATTCATTTGCATTTAGACAAATGTGTTTTAAAGACAGTTAAAAGTTGAAAATCAAACTCCCACACACTTATATTTCACTTATACACAGTTCCCACACACTTATATTTTCCATCATTCTTAAGTCTTTTGAATGATACCTAATTGTATGTTTATGTTTGTGTGTCTCCAGCGGGCAGTGATCACACACATGTCCCCAGATGCTCTCTATCTCTTTAGGGTGCAGGCCTTGTGCCAGAGGGACCAGCGCAGTGACTTTAGCCAAACACTTTTATTCAAAGGTGAGTATAATTATGGGTCTTATATTGTAACATAATTACAGCAGTTAAACTTATGTATAAATATATATATATATATATATATATATATATATATATATATATATATATATATATCATTTTGTGTTGTTTCAGCAAATACCACAAGGATATTTGAAGGAACAAGAATTATAAAAACTGGAATGGTGAGTTATTGAGTAGTTGGTGATATAGCTATGTGAACAAACACTGCTGTGAGTGCACTTTAAAATACTCACCCCTTATGTCTCATCTTGCACCTTTCCAGCCCACTGTGTCTTCCTCTTCAGACATGGCACCCATTAGCTCTGGCTCCTCTACATGGTCGTCTTCTGGCCTCCCTTTTTCCTTCGTGTCCATAGCAACCGGCATGGGGCCTCCATCCAGTGGGGGGCAGACCACAATGGCATCTCTGGTCACCAGTACACTGTTGGCTGGCCTTGGCTTCAGTGGTGGTGTGATTTCCTCCCTCCCTGGATCCCTTTGGCCCACACATTCTCCCAGTACAGGCCCTGCGCCAACTCGACAACCAGCCTCTCCTACATCCGAGACCACACAAAATGGGAACAGGCCTCTCCCCTCAGAAGAGGGAGAACTAACTGAAGAGCTGAACAAGGAAGAACACAAACAAGAGGAAGATGAGGAGGATGATAATGAAGGAGATAGGGTGGAGGAAAAGAAAAAGAAAGAAAAAAATGTTACAGTCAATGAGAAGAAACAAGAGCAGACAACATTTCAAGAACCAGCTGTTTCAGTTTCACCATCTGGAGAGAGAGGGCGAGAAAGTGGGCTTATAAATACAGAAATCTCAACAGTACCACCTATAGCCCCAGATGAGAAAATCTATACTGTTACACTAAGGCCTTCAAGAGGAGACTTGGGCCAAACAACTTGGCTGCAAGAAAATTACACAACAGATATGCAGCTTGCCAGCATCCCCACACAGGCCATAAAACTTACCAATAAAGAGATTCATAATGGTAAGTGAGACAGAACCTGTTCAAGCTTACATTATAAAACACAGAGATAGCCAAAGGGTCACTGTCTCAAATTACTGTGGATCATTTCTGTCACTAAACTTCTTCTGAATTTGCTTTTAAAACTCCAATAAGAACAGATCATTCTTTTTTAAGATATAAATGAGTTTTGACTTTTGGAGTCTGCTCTTTTCTTTGTTCACCATTCAGAACGGAACAGCATACTCTTAGTGTCCAGGGAACCCGCTTCTTCAGCAAACAGGATGGAGTGGATTATCCCTTTAATGGTGGTATCAGCTCTTACACTCCTCTGCTTAATCATGCTGCTAGCTGTCCTGGTCTACTGGAGGTAAGAGGTTCATCAACCGTGCCCTTCTATTATAGGGAATGTTGGTCGACCTAAACACACCTGTGCAAAACGTCTGAATTATACCATCAGCTTCAGTTATCACATTCTGATCATATTGATATTTATTACAGCAGTTATTATCCTGCTCTGTCTTAATGAACCTGCTCAAAATCCTTCTATTAACATTCTCTCAGCCCTGCCCTGGCTACTAAAATATACATTATTATCACCATAAATTCTGCAATGGCCACATCCATACATAAGAGTGTAGGATGCAGAACCTTGATTACCAATGAGTCTTTGGAGGTGGGACCCAGCTGTGCGCCAGTATGTAAGGCCTATGCACCAGCTGTGACGACTAGAAGATGCCATTAAAATGCAATGAAATGTAGAACTAGAGATGGAGAAAAATTAGAAATGCAAATAGCTGTCATATACAAGGGACTTATCTTTGTTCGGAAATTTAGCTGCTTTCAGGTTACATCAGAAACCCGAAATTGCTTAATTTCTGGATCATCCTCACCTTCCAACAAACTGGATGTAACTAGTATTAGAAAAGTAGCAGTAGTCTGGTACTGATGGTTTCAAACAGTTATGGCTATGGGCTGTTGTGCAAGGCCTTTAACTGCTCAGTTCAGTTGTAAATCACTTTGAGACAAGGACCCACCAAATTAATAAATGTAATGTAAATTTGCAGAGCAACACAGCATGTAGTATTGCTATCTCACAGCTACTGGTTACTGTCTATGTAGAGTTTTGCACATTCTGTCCATGTCAGGTTTCCTCCCACCTTCCAAAAACATGCCAGTATGCAGACTTCCAGATCTAAATCCCATCCCAAGTATATACCTGCCTTGAATGCACAAGGAACCTGACCAGGATAAAGCTGTTACTGAAGATGAATTAATGTCAATTTTACAGCCACAAGGAGCAACACACATGACTGCTGGGGATTATTTTATAACATTGCAATCATGAATCATTCGATTCTGGCAAATTATTTCTAAATAATAAGAGATGAGGGGAAAAAAAATTATTTTATCATTATCTGTGTGAAACCTATTTTGTTAATCTCATCTCTGTAATTGGCAATCTGGCTTTAATGGAAGGAAGTTAATGGTGAAGTGAATGAAATGGTGATTTGGTTAAATAGGCTTATCAGTAATTTAAAGAACAGTTATCTTTTAACTGAACGGAAGGGAAGCAGATGGAAACTTGACAGCTTCCAAGAGAGGATGGAATGTGTTTGGTTTATCATTAAGATGCTGGAGCATACTGCATACTGTATAGCACATTACTGTGCTATCAGGAGTCACACAGCACAGCTCTATTCTCATGTATTTGGGCGTTAGCCTTTCATTCAATCAGGTAACATTTTTGGTGTGCAATTACTTCCATCTCTCTCTCTTGGACAAAATATGCAGTATGTTACGTGTAGTAAAATACAAAGTGCAGTGTGCGTTCACAGTGGAGTTCAAAGTGACCGTAGAGTCCTTATCCTGCTTTCTCAACTCCTTTTCTTAATGCTTTGCCTTTTGTTTATCCGGACTGACAGGACTGTATTGGTGAACAGAGAGAGACCTAAATCAACTATTAAGGTTTACGAGTGCACCACTTTTTAGGTGATAGTTTAATGTGTCTTTAATGGAGAACCTATCAAAGCAGCCCTGTTAAAGTCAGTATCTCTCTCTCTCTCTCTCTCTCTCTCATTTAACTCACTTACAAATTGCTATCAGAAAGTATGTTGTACTAACTGAAATAAAGTTTTGCGTTGGCCAAGTCCATAGGTTGATGAGGTTATTATGTGGGCTGTGATCCATCTGGATGGCTGAGAGCCTTTTTCTTAGTTTGCTCAAACACACAAATGCTCAATACCAGTAACAGAGACACAGCCAGAGCTTGATTTCTACTGCTGATAAGATCGTCAGTCCTAATAATAAATAAATAAATAAAAGAATATGAAACGGCTCTAGCATTTGTATGGACTTTGTGCTAAACACCCCTTAAACTGCACATAGGCTGTTTAGGCAGACTCACAGAGACAAAAATAATACATCATTTCAAAGGGTGAGTCATTAATATAAATGAGGTATAGGGGTGATCCCCAGGGCCCACCTCTTTCATCTCATCCCCTGCATACTGTTCATCCATTCTATTCTAACACCCATCTTTTCTTCTCTTTTCATCTCACCTCTCAAGGATGAATAGCATCTGCTCTTTGCTCTGCATTAGTTACAGGTAAGGTGTTCTTTGAAAGCATTTCTGTAATATCTACAAATACACTATTGCAGATACATTAGACTTCTTTTCTCTTTGAACACAGTAAGATCATTTTGAGGGAGAAGCCTACTGTTAGAGCTTGGAAAGTTCCACTGCAGCAGACTTGTGATGTCTAAAAATGTCTAAACGGTGTTCTTGCTCCTCAGCCATCAGAGGCTTTGTCAGTCTTAACTGGTTCTCTTTGAAGAGCATGTATACCTGCTGTTAACATTAAATTCTTGCATTCAAAGGCATTCAAAGACATACTGAAGAGTTGAATAGCACTGTTGCCGGATTCAGACACTGGATGTGGTTTGTTTAAAAGGTGATCATGCTAACCTGAATCATTGTACTCTTAGGAAGTTTTTCCAGACTACTCATATGTACATAGAGGACAGGAACTCCCCTCAAGTGATCCACAATGAGAGCTTAACTGGATTCTTAATAGCTGGTGAGTCATGCCTACGTGCATTTCACACATGTTTACTCACACGCATATAGAAAGATTGTCTCTCTCTCTCTCTCTCTCTCTCTCTCTCTCTCGCTCTCTCTCTCTCTCTCTCTCTCTCTCTCTCTCTCTCTCTCTCTTTCTCTCTCTCACACACACACACACCTCTCTCTCTTTCTCAC
>JAFFST010006939.1:34897-45563 GCA_022414735.1 Noturus placidus
CATTTACAAATTGCATTTTGTGTTTACTTGTGTTGTCCTTGACTATTGTTTAAATAGGTTTGATGTTCCGAAACACTTAAGTGTGACAAACATGCAAAGGAACAGGAAATGAGGAAGGGGGCAAACACTTTTTCACACCACTGTAATTAAATTATGTACCAAATCAAATAATTTATAGGTAAGCATGCATATAAGAAATATTTAGTGTTATAACAAACAGGAGATGGTTGAGGATCCATGTGCTGGAGGTGTTATTTAATAATCATTTTTAAAAATCCAGGCAAACAGAGTAGATAAACACAATCCAAAACTCAGAGCTCTAGAGCAGACCAGGGTCAAACACTGCAGGGCACAATACAAACAGCCACAATAATAATCAGAAAGAGAATGCAAGGAACACAGCATAGGATCAATAGAAGAACAATATAAGGCCAGAGGTGGTACCGCTGCTATCAAAAAAATCCTAACAGGCTAAAAAAAAAAAAAAAAAACACCATTTTTACCACAAAACCCTAGCGCATGTCAGTGGAAGAAAGACTCCATGCTAACAGCATGAATGATAAAAAATGGTTTGGTTGAACTGATGTAACTGCAAACTGCAGAAATGTTTGGGTTTATAAACAACCAGTTGAGTGAATAAGCTTTTATATTATATCAGCTGTTAGAAAATGAATAAGTGCAGGTTCTCACCAGAGTTTCCGTTAGTCTGTAAATACCGGTATTTGAATGTTAAAATTTGAAATTGTCCGATAAAATCTGAAATTTAATAATAACACAATGCAAACACATGTTAGACAAAGTACATTTGCAGTTGCACACCTTATTAAGGTCTCTGTGTCTGCGCAAATATATTTTATTTCTCAAATGCTTCTCCTGTACTGTGTATTCTGATTTGCTCTACATTATTCAAGTCATTCAACCACACACATGCACACAATCATCTCTCTCTCTCTCTGTCTCTCTGTCTCTCTCTCTCTCTCTCTCTCTCTCGCTCTCTCTCTCTCTCTGTCTCTCTCTCTCTCTCTCACTCTCTCGCTCGCTTGCTCATTATAGGAGGCACTGTAAGCACAAACAAATACACACAAGTAACCTCAGTCTAATCCAGCACAGGTCAGATTCACCTGCCGATCTGACCCGCCTCCTCTCCATCCACAGCTGACGCTTGACCACGCCTCCGCCCCCACAATCGCATACACTATGCATAGTCCAAAAGTTACTGTGCAAAGTAAACACGGAAATGTGATGGCAGGATTTTATACCAGTTTGTCCGGTAAACTTTCCTGGAAATGTTCGCTGGCACCAAAATGTCTTAGCGGAAACTCTGGTTCTCATTTCAGACCATTCCATGTCCACGTAATAATAAACTGCATACGAGTGTAGTGAAAGATTGATTGCTTTACTCATTGGTTGAACATCAACATACAGACTTTGTAGACTTTCAGCTCCTCTCTCTTCTGTGTAGTGCTGGCGTGGGGAGGACAGGCACATATATTGTGATTGACAGCATGCTCCAGCAGATTAAGGATAAAGAAATGGTGAATGTATTGGGCTTTCTCAAACACATCCGCACCCAGCGCAATTACCTCGTCCAGACAGAGGTGAGTATGTAGTGATGGAACTAAATATATATGTGATTGGTTGTGTGATAAGGAGACAATATGGGGACTAGAGCCAGGAGAATGATGTTTTGAAGCTATTCCATGTGTTAAGGGCAACACAAACTTTTTTTAATGTTGGATTGTGCCTAATTAAGAAATGAATAAACAACACAAAAATATTTCTGGCAACATAGTTTGAGTGGGTTTTCTATGTGTGTGTGTGTCTGTTCTACAGGAGCAGTACGTGTTCATCCATGATGCTCTGATGGAGGCGATGCTTGGTAAAAACACTGAAGTTCCTGCCTGCAAGCTCCACAGCTATGTGAACAACATCCTCACCCCTAGTCCTTCTGGCACTACTCACATGGAGAAACAGTTTAAGGTGAATCAAGCAATACAAACTAATTCCCCAAGTAGATAAATGGATAAATATTATATAAATGTATTTTACATACTGGTAAATGCCAGATGGCACGGTGGTGCAGCGGGTAGCATTGCTGCCTCGCAGCTATGGCTTGGCAATATGCTAATAAAATATTGATAAATTATATTTAAAAATATGGAACCTAATAGCAAACTAAGAATTGTGATAAATTATATCTAAATACACTGTACTGAGATATGGAGATATCTTTTTATTTTTGTGCTTGCTTTTTATAAATTGAACTACTACAAACGGAATGGAGGCAAATTTTGTTCTTCATTTTCAAAATTGTAAAATGTTAAAAGTTTGTTTTTTGGGTTTTTTTTTTTTTTACAGATTTTTGTGAATAAGATACATTTATTTTTGTAAACATGTACATAAGCAAAAAAACTAACAAACTAGTGTATTGCTAGAAATATATTAGTAAACCTATATATCATGATACGTATTGTTTTTAGTGAAATGCCTTCAATAATAGTGATGATATTTTTATCCATTGATATATTGCAAGAGGCATGGTGGGTTAGTGGTTAGCGCATTTGCCTCGCACCAACAGGGTTGGGGGCTTGATTCCCACCTCTGCCCTGTGTGCACGGGGCTTGCATGTTCTCCCTGTGCTTCAAGGGTTTCCTCTGGGTACTCTGGTGTCTTCCCCCAGTCCAAAGACATACATCAGTCTGATTGGCATTTCCAAATTGTCAATAGTGTGTGTGATTGTACCTTGCTTTGGGTTGGCACCTTGTCCATGGTGTTGCTTGGGATATGCTCTAGGCTCCATGCGACTCTGTGTAGGATAAGCAGAACAGAAAATGGATGGATGCATTTATTACACAATGAACACACCTGCTCACAGCTCAATTATTGTCTGTATGGAGTTTTTCATGTTCTCCTTGTGTCCATATGGGTTTCCCCTGGGATTTCCAGTTTCCTCCCGCCTTCCAAAAACACACATGCATGTACATTGGCATAGATCAATTGCTTCTAGATGTGAATGTATATATGCATGGTATTCTACGATGGACTGATGCCCCATCCAGGGTTTATTCCTGCATTATGCCCAGTGTCCTCAGGATCCAGGATAAAATGCAGGCTGAAGAACAGACTTAACATTGGGAGAATGAAAATAAAATTTCCACTTGGCCAAAATAATTTTTAAACACTATGATTAGCCTGTTATTCTCAGGGTTTGAAGAGCCACTGACTAAGCTCATGAAAAGTTTGGCTTCATTAATATAATCTTCATTACGGCTTTATTACACATTACGAACAACACACTGTTTTTTACTCTTTGCTCAGTTAAACTAACTTGCTCCCCCTGCTGGTTAATTGCTATACATCTCCTCAGATGGTGATGCAGTGTAACATCTTGAAGTGCTTCAGTGCCCAGAAAGACTGCAACAAAGAGAAGAACCGAAACTCCTCAGTGGTGCCATGTGAGTCTTAGTAAACATCATGCATCACTCCCTTCATTATAAAGAAGTTAAAATGAGAATTGGAGTTATAAAATTCACATTTACCCAATGATGAAAGATCATTTTCTGTTTCTGCACACATTGCAATTTAAGTTTAACCTTCACAAATATTATTAAATTATCTTTCTATAGAAGGATGTCATTTATCATTCAAGTGACCTTTAGTGGATAGCATTATGTAGTGTACTCTGCAGTTGTTTGCAGCTGTTACAGTCAGTGAAATATAGGATTTTTTTTCTCTGAGCAGCGGAGCAAGCTCGGGTCTCACTTTCTCCTCTCCGTGGAATGAAGGGCACAGACTACATCAATGCCTCTTACATCACGGTACAAACTAAATGTTTTTAGTCAAAACTGGATGAGAAAATGAATACAATGTTTGAGACAAAGCCTAAAAATACAAACAATTGAGGGTGTGTTAGTTTTATCACACTTTTGATCATAAATGTGTGTTAAATCAATGACAGGGTTACTACAGAAGCAATGAGTTCATTATTACTCAGCATCCGTTGCCTCACACAACCATAGACTTCTGGAGGATGATCTGGGATCACAACGTTCAAGTCATCATCATGCTGCCAGATAATCTCAGTCTAGTAAGTAGAATTCTAGAAATGAAAACATCATTTTAAAATGTTATGTGGCTTTCATTTCATAATTAACTTTCCACTTATTTAGGATAACAAATCAGATCAGAAGCAGCTGACATATTATAATTAAGCTGTTTCAGAACCCAGCTTGCACTGAACAGTTACCAAAACGTATTATGTAGACCTCAAACATGTGTGTGGAGGATAGTATTTAACATGTAGTTCTACATACAGTATTCTGGTTTTATAGCACTATATTTATGTTAGTGATTGTTTGCTCATGGTCCTAGTCAAGCATTTAGGGTCCATTGTGTAAAATGAGGCAAATACTTAAAATCTAAAGACTCAAAAATGCTGATGTATGATTGACGGCGTGGCTTGTGTATTCTCACAGACGGAGGACGAGTTTGTGTACTGGCCCAGTAGAGAACAGCCCTTGAACTGTGCAGCATTTACTGTAACCCTCATCAACACAGATACACTGTGTTTGTGCAATGAAGAGCAGATCATCATCCATGACTTTATCCTCGAGGCCACACAAGTACTTCATTCTCTCAGAAATACAAACATTTATGCTTGTAGTTCAGAGTTTACCCGGGCTCTAGGTCATTATATCAAGCTCATTTTCATTTTCTTCTTTTTCTTTTTTTTTTTGAATCGGGAAAATACTTAACAACATAAGCATCTTTTTAAACATGAAATTTGGTTTATCAACCCAAACCAATTTACCAGTCCTCTTAAATGATTTAGAATGGACGTGTTACATCACCATGGCAACATCTCCATAAACATAAACTAACCTAACTACAACTACTTTGTGAACAGTCTGCATTAAACACTGAAAATGTATTGCTCTCAGAATGTCAGAATATTCCTATTTGTAGTTTTTTGCAACATTTCAAGAATTTATAAACAATTTATCAACTACGCTCACACAAAAGTCGGTTATTGTAGATATTTGTAAAATTTTCAATAAGTGCTGATTAATGCTGCATTCATGGTGCCTTGTAATTGGTGATTTGTAAGTTGACGTCTAATGACGTCATTTCCTACCTCGTTCGATATGGAAAAAACATGGACACCCCCACAAACGCTTTTCTTTTGTTTGCTGTGTCAGAGCATGTAAAACTCATAAAAAGCTACTTTACTGCACTTTTACAATTACAGGCCTGAGTGGCTACTGGTACTGTTTTTGTTTTTTTACAGTTACATTTATATAGCGCTTTCTAGACACTCAAAGCGCTTTACATAGTATGGGGGTGGAGGAAATCTCAACCACCACTAGTGTGTAGCATCCACCTGGATGATGTGCAGCCATTGGTGGAGAGGAGAGGGTGATGTAGCCAATGATTTGAAGTTCACTATAGTAGAACTGTATATATATATATATATATATATATATATATATATATATATATATATATATATATATATTCAAACATTCATGCAACATGTTAGACTGAAATTGCAGTACAGCGACAATAGCAGACAATAGCGAATAACATTAGCAGCAAGCTAGCCAGTGATAATGTTAATTATATGAGTGATAACTCATGTCATTGATGATTCTCCTGCTCATAACAGTGATTACTATCTTCACTGTTACAGATTTATCCAAGTACTTTGCCTGTATGTTAACTCAGCTAAAGCCAGCACTGCTATAAACGAATTTAAAAGTTCGCAGTGTGAGCAGCAATGTTGATTTGACCTCACTCCATAAAAGGGGAAGGAACTGGTAGTTGAGGAACACTACCCCACGACTTGAAATTTCTTGAAGTTTGGAGGTGGAAATTCCAACTTGCAACCTCGCCATGAACGCAGCATTAGACAGGGGTAAACCCTGGATTGGATGCCAATCCATCACAAGGCACCACATTCACACATTCATTCACACAAGGCAATTCAGAGTAGCCAGTCTCTCAAATTCTAGTTGTCATATCTGTAAAGAACAGTAGATATAATATGCTAATATTCAGACAATGAAACTGTTGTAGTTGACTTGTGTTGCTCTGTCTGTGTGTGTGTGTGTGTCTGTGTGTGTGTGTGTGTGTGTGTGTGTGTGTGTGTGTATTTGAGGACGACTACGTGCTTGAAGTTCGCCATTTTCAGTGTCCAAACTGGCCTGAACTCACTGGTCCTGTTTGCAACACATTTGAGCTCATCAACATCATCAAAGAGGAGGCCATGACCAGAGATGGTCCCACTATTGTACATGATGAGTGAGTGTCCTGCACATGTCTTACAGTATGGATGGTGATGGAGATGTTATAGTGACTACTGGGTAGAAATATGTTCGGTTCCTCACGCCTCCTGCTTTGACTCTGCAGATTTGGAGGTGTTTCTGCAGGGATGCTGTGTGCTCTCACCACCCTGTATCAGCAGCTGGAGATAGAAAGTGCTGTGGACATCTACCAGGTGGCCAAGATGATCAATCTCATGCGCCCAGGGGTCTTCACAGACATTGTAAGATTTTAAGAGTAGTGAAATTGTGTCTTTCCAGATATACTGGAATACTGATCTATTTCCAAATAGATAAAACCTTATCAAATCAAAATGAATGTTTTTCCTTTTAGGTTATCTATAAACTAGTGTGACTAAAACATGACAAAATTTGTATTTATATGATATATGCATTCAAAATATACAGTCTCTCTCTACCACCAAAACAGATAGAAATTTTGATGACATCATTCTGCACTTCATCATCTCATCAGATTTTCTGCCCAATTAATTTCCCTCTAGAATCTTAAGAGTCTCACCCCAACATTATAAAAATCTATGGCACTAACTATCAAGTACGGCTTAGCCCATGCTTTGAGGTAAACTATTGAGGTTGGCTATTTTAAAAGGGGGCGGGGCCACTCAATATGTCCTTCCCTGACGTCCTGATTCAATGAAAATTGAATCGTAAACACATCAAATAACACTGCGAGTTTCAAGGCACTTCACCTAGACTTTAAAGGAGGCTTCCACCCTGAAACACATTAAATATGTTTATATTAAATTATTTGTGATGTGCTTTGTGATTGTAGTGCTAATTTATTGATTGGGGTTGAATTGTCATTATTCCAATGAATAATGGTTATCAGCAGCTCTGATGTCACAGGGGTACAATGCAAGTAAAGTTACATCAGAGTTAAAAAGAGAAAATGAGGAAAACATCGAGCAGAGAGTCGACGAAATGATGAGCATGATGGTATTAGCATGAAAGTTGAACCTTTGGATGTGTTTGAGCAGAGCGTACAGATGAGAAAGTGAGAGACCTGGACAGACTAAAGGACTAAAGCGCCGGTACATCAGTCTGTTTAGGTTGAGAACATGTTAAAGTTTAAACTAGAATTAACTCAGAATTTCATTACAAAATCCATTTTTGATACCACTTAAGATCAGGTGTCAGGGTGGATTTGTCATTTAATGAAAGTAGGTCCATCGATCACTAACTGAAAGTGAACTGTAATCTGTATTCCTCTGTCATTTCTTTTCTACCTCTTTTTCAGGAGCATTATCAGTATCTTTACAAAGCAATGCTCAGCCTGGTTGGTAGTACAGACAGTGAAATTTTCTGTTCCTATATGGACAGACATGGGAGGATTCTGAACACGGATAAAGCCAATCCAGCGGAGAGCATGGAGTCTCTGGTGTGAAGGTTCCGGAAAACAAGAAGGGACGAGTTCATTTGGCAGACTTTCCTTGAGGCCTTTATTTTTGCCTGACTCGTTGATAAAGTTAAAAAAAAAAAAAAAAAGTCTAAAGACTTTTTGTATACTGATGAAAAATTCTTTTGATATTTATTTTTGCTGCTTTTTGTTATCCGGCTGAGTGTCACAACTTATTCAACACACCTACACACAACAAAATGCAGCTGTCTATTTTGCACTATATTGTCAGTGTTACTGCCTGATGCCTAGATGATTTCCACCCACTCTGGCCATTTAACTAGTTGTTTTATTGGAAGGACAATAAGCAGTGAAACTGGACTGAAAACAACTGCAAGTCAGCACACTAGCACATAGATAGCTGCGTAATACACACCTAAACAGTTCACACTAAAGCTCCTCATGTTCACCTTATTACCTTCGTGACAGGAAATATTGGATTAATGGGTTTTTTCTTTAAATGTTATTAAGATATACCATGTTCAGTCTAACTCAGGGGTGCACAACAGCAGCCTGGAAAGCAGGACTCCAGCCCAGTATATATTGTTTCCCTGTTCTAACCAGGGATAGTAAATGTGTTTGAACAGAGAATCATCCAACTGTGCTCAATGGACTGTCACCGTGTGCTCTTGGTTTATCTTATTTAATATAGATATTATTTCAATGTGGTATCATAACACCAACTGTGAACATATATTGTTATTGGTAGAATTTCTATTGTTTTGTAAAATATATAAATATATTGATATAAAAAATGTGTGTTCTGTCTTTTTATTTGTCTGAGCTTTTCTAATTAAATGAAATCAGCTTAAATCAAATGTAATTAAGGGCTGTTGTTAGGCATGTTGAAACCAGGATTCCCTTATGAAACATTAATATACAGAGTGTCCTAAAAGTCTCCATACATAGCGGAAATGTCTTTCAAAATCTTTTATACTTAATTTTTATACATGCAGTGGGGTAAATAAGTATTGACCGCATCAACATTTTTTTCAGTAAATATACATCCAGTGAGCCTATTCACATGAACGTTTCATCTGTCTTTGGTACTAACTCAAGAAATCCGCAAATATAAAGAAATCCAAACATTAATGTCAGATAAATGAAGTTATGTGTAATAAAGCGGAATGATACAGGGAAAATGTATTGAACACACTAACTGAAATGTATGTAATATTCAGTGGAGAAGCCTTTGTTTGTAATGACAGCTTTAATATACTTCCTGTATGAAGAAATTAATGGGCCGCAGTATTCAGGTGTGATTTTGGCCCATTCGTCTAAACATATTGTCTTTAAATCTTGTTCAGTTGGATTCGAGTCAGGTGATTGACTGGGCCATTCTAACGCCTTGATTTTTTTCTCTGAAACCAATTAAGAGTTTCCTTTGCTGTATGTTTTGGATCGTTGTCCTGCTGGAAGCTCCACCCACGTCTCATCTTCATCATCCTGGTGGATGGCATCAGATTCTTCTCAATAATCTCTCAGTAAAGGACACCATTCATCATTCCTTCAATTATATGAAGTCTGCCAATACCATGTGATGAAAAACAGCCCCACACCATGATGCTTCCACCTCCACACTTCACTGTTGGTGTAGTGTTGGAGTACATTGACGATTGTTTTCTCTGTGACGATGGCACCTGCTGCCTCCAAGCATTTCTGGAGCTCTTCCCGAGTGTTCCTTGGCTCTTGGGCTACTCTTCTCATTAATCTTGTGAGGAGTTCCTGTGCCTGGCCAGTTGATGACGGAGTAATGTTGCTTCCACTTGTGGATAATGGGCCCAATGGTGCTTACTGGAAGATTCAGATGTTTTGAAATACGTCTGAATCTGATTCCATCAATATGTATCTCAACAATACACTTGCGAAGGTCTTGGGAGAGCTCTTTGCTTTTACCCATCATGAGATGTTTCTTGTGTGACACCTTGGTAACAAAAAGCCTTTGTATAGACCATCAATTTACTAAACCAGCTGATATTAATTTGCACAGATAGGAGGTATAATTACTTTCTAACTACTTACAGATTTCAGTTGGTACCCTCCAGTACCTTGCCTTGGAGAACTGCTTTTACTTAGTGTGTGACGTGTCATTCCATTTTATTACACATAACTTTTTTTATGGACATTAATGTTGGGAATTCTTTATATTTCCAGATTTCTTGAGTTAATACTGATGTCTGAATATATATATATATATATATATATATATATATATACCGTATTTTCCGCACTATAAGGTGCACCGGATTATAAGGCGCAGTCTCAATTACGGGGTCTATTGCTGTACTTGACAAATACATAAGGTGCACCATGTTATAAGGCGCATATACGGTTGTTACGCCAACCAAAGTCACACAACATTTTTACAGATTTTGGAACTCAGTCAACACATAAGGCGCACCGGATTATTAGGCGCACCGCCAATTTTTAAAAAAAATATATTTCAATTTATTTCAAATGTATTGTGGGACACTATATTTGACAGTAAACACATAAATACACACACACACACACACAGGCAGAAACTATAGAGTGAGGATGCACTGGAGACATGGGGAGGGGGAAAAAACAGGGAACTACACAGAGTTCTGATCCAGACCATGATGAGATCCAAAGCAGACTGTATGGACTGTGGTTCTGATCAAATATGCATGTGGCTCATTTTTTGACACACATTTAAAAATAAGCAGTGTGTGCTGCTGACACATGATTGCTCATACTATGAATGACAGCTGCTACGTAAATACATTTTGGATTTAGTGTGCTTTTTGTGCTAGACACGAGGTCCATCCAACCCTCCCACCCACCTACCTACTTACCCACCTATTTTAGAGATTTTAAATTAAATTTTTGAGAAAATTTAAGGCTTTTAGGTGCACCTTATAGTGCAGAATATATATATATATATATATATATATATATATATATA
>JAFFST010006942.1:0-17209 GCA_022414735.1 Noturus placidus
GTGTTATACGGTGTTATAGTGTGATATAGCATGTTATATGGTGTTAAAGTGTGATATAGTGTGTAATATGGTGTTACAGTGTGATATAGCATGTTATATGGTGTTACAGTGTGATATAGCGTGTTATATGGTGTTACAGTGTGATACAGTGTGTTATACGGTGTTATAGTGTGATATAGCTTGTTATAATGTGTTACAGTGTGACATAGCGTGTTATTATGTGTTACTGTGTGATATAGCGTGTTATATGGTGTTACAGTGTGATATAGCGTGTTATATGGTGTTATAGTGTGATATAGCGTGTTATATGGTGTTACAGTGTGATATAGCTTGTTATACGGTGTTACAGTATGATATAGGGTGTTACTATGTGTTATAGTGTGATATAGTGTGTTATACGGTGTTACAGTATGATATAGGGTGTTACTATGTGTTATAGTGTGATAAAGTGTGCTACTATGTGTTATAGTGTGATATAGCGTTTTATACGGTGTTACAATGTGATATAGCGTGTTATATGGTGTTACAGTGTGATATTGTGTGTTACTATGTGATATAGTGTGTTATAGGTGTTACAGTGTGATGTAGTGTGTTATACGGTGTTACAGTGTGATATAGTGTGTTATACGGTGTTACAGTGTGATGTAGTGTGTTATACGGTGTTACAGTGTGATATAGTGTGTTATACGGTGTTACAGTGTGATATAGCGTGTTATACGATGTTACAGTGTGATATAGCGTGTTATACGGTGTTACAGTGTGATATAGCATGTTATACGGTGTTACAGTGTGATATAGCGTGTTATACGGTGTTACAGTGTGATATAGTGTGTTATACGGTGTTACAGTGTGATGTAGTGTGTTACAGTGTGATATAGTGTGTTATACGGTGTTACAGTGTGATATAGTGTGTTATATGGTGTTACAGTGTGATGTAGTGTGTTATACGGTGTTACAGTGTGATATAGCGTGTTATACGGTGTTACAGTGTGATATAGCGTGTTATACGGTGTTACAGTGTGATATAGCGTGTTATACGGTGTTACAGTGTGACATAGCGTGTTATACGGTGTTACAGTGTGATATAGCGTGTTATACGGTGTTACAGTGTGACATAGCGTGTTATACGGTGTTACAGTGTGATATAGTGTGTTATACGGTGTTACAGTGTGATATAGTGTGTGATACGGTGTTACAGTGTGACATAGCCTGTTATTATGTGTTATAGTGTGATATAGTGTATTACAGAGTGTTATAGTGTGATATAGTGTATTACAGAGTGTTACAGTGTGATATAGTGTGTTACATGGTGTTACAGTGTAATATATGTGTTATAGTGTGATATAGTGTGTTACTATGTGTTATAGTGTGATATAGTGTGTTATAGTGTGATATAGCTTGTTATATGGTGTTACAGTGTGATTTAGTGTGTTATACGGTGTTACAGTGTGATATAGTGTGTTACTATGTGTTATAGTGTGATATAGCGTGTTATGTCAGCGTGTGTGCCAAGTAACTGTGAAAACAGCAAGGCTGTATTCCTGTAAGCATTACTGAAAAATAATCATCTCCTCCATTATTTTTCTAAGCAAAGAAATCATGTCAGATCTTTTCCCACCTTTAGTGTGATAGCGAACATAATTCAAGGGAAAAACAAACAGAAATATTTTAGGGGTTTAAAAATGTATACAGACGAGCTGAAGACCACTATCAAAGCAACCCGGGCTTCCAGAACACCTCAGCAGTGGTGTATCATAAATTCTTCATTAAAATATTTTGAGCTACTTTACTTTTGATTTTTAAAGGCTTAAAATATTTCACTTCATGTGTCTAGAATATATGAAAGTTTCACTTATTGAATTAAATTCTGGAAAAAAAAACAAACTTTTCCACGATATTCAAATTGTTTGAGATGCACCTGCACAATAGATTTTAGAATTATCCCCCAAAAGTTCGACCTTGGTCTCAGCAGGCCAGAACACATTTTGCCACATGGTTTGTGGTGATTTAAGCTTGGATGTTTTTTTTCCCCCTCAGTAGAAGAGCTTCCGTCTAGCCACCCAACCCCATAGCCCAGACATGTGAGGAATATGAGAGATTGTTACACAGAGAGTAATCAGTACGTATCAGATATTTCTGCAGATTCTTTAATGCTGCTGTTGGTCACTTGGCAGCCTTGCTGGTAAGTGTTCTTCTTGTCCCTTAATCAATTTTGGAGGGACGTCCTGTTCTTGGTATTATCACTGTGGTGCCCCATTTTCTCCACTTGTTGATGATGTGCTTCACAGTGTTCCATGTTACATCTAATGTTTTGGAAATGCTTTTTTTACCCCTCTCCTGTGCAATACCTTTCAACAATTAGATCTTGTACATGCTTTGCAAGCTCTTTAGAAAATCATGGCTTCAGCAGTCAGATAAAACCAAGATGTCCAGAAAATCCTACAGAAAAATTGTTCCCTTTCTAAGGGAACTTCGACGTTGCATTTATCATTACAGTATGGGAACGCCTTGTGTGCGTGACCGAACACTGAATGCCTTGCTTGCGTGCATCCATATATATATATATATATATATATATGGCACCTATGAACCACGCTGACAGCCTTATTATCTTCAGCGAAAGACTGCATGTCTTTTGTGTGTGTGAGAAACAAAAGAAAGGCTTCATTTCTACGCTATATTTCTCAATATCTCTCACCTCTATCTCTCAAGAGTAGAGAGAGAAATAATGATAGAAAGAGATTTCAGGAAGTGTGTTCCACTTTGCTCCTGTTTCATCACTGGAGGAGACGGACACACTTTCTGCATGAAGTGTTTGGGCGTAGAGCATGCGACAACAGCCCTCGAGGGGTCCGACTGTCAGCATTGTGAATAATTCACAATTAGGCAACTGCGCTCTCAGCTCGCGCTCTTCCCGTCCGAAGGGAGTTGGGTTTCAGAGCCTCGGGGATCTGGGCCAGCCACTGCCATGGCAGCCAGCCAGCTCAGGCCTGGGGTTCTCGTATGGATTTGGAAGTGGAGCCAGAGACGAGCGCTGCTCTATTTCTTACTCTGTCTTCCAGGTCCGGCTCTCCGCCTGACTTTAGAGCTCGCATCACGACTCCTCCTTCCACTATGCAAAGCCAAAACACCCTCACTGACTCCGAGGAGCCGGAAGAGGGTGCCATTGCACCAGAAAACGACAGCAGCTCTCAAGCATATAAAGAGCTGCTTGAGGTGATCGTTAGGACAGTTCAAAAGTTGAATTTAGACTGGCCCGGGGAGGAGGAAGTGGCTCATAGCAGGCTGGATGAGCGTTTCCTCTCCAGTGAAAATAAATATAACGCTCCCTCACACCACAGAAAACTCCCCTTTTTTCCGAAAGTGCATGATGAGATATCGCGTTTCTTGAGCAAACCATACACTAGCCGTGTTTATAACCCCGCAACATCTGATTACTCTACCATCATGGGGGTTGAGCAGCGTGGCTATGTAGCGATGCCAAAGGTGGAGGAGGCACTTGCAAGCCACCTCTCTCTATCAACCGCAGGTAATTTAGGGTGGCCAACGTTACTGACAAGGCCATGTAAGGCCACTTTGATATTGGTGGGCAAAGCCTATGCGGCAGCAGGTCTTGCTTGTGGGTCCCTGCATACAATGGCAGGGTTGCAGGCCTACCAAGCAGACATGCTGAGTGAGCTAGATACTGGTGAGGGAATTGGGCCTGAGGCAGTGGCAGAGCTTCGCAGTGCCACAGATTTAAATCTGAACGCCCCTGTTAACCTTCCGGCCTGTTTGGTCGGCACGGTCACTGCCATCGCCGACAGGTTTAGTGAGGCAAAACAGCAGCAAAAGGGTTACCGGGTCCAGTTCAGAGCTCAACCCCCCCCCCCCCCCCCCCCCCCACCAATGGGTGACCAGTGGACAGTGCAGAGCCCAATGTTAGCTCAGGAAATAAGTTCCTTTTTGGACAAAGGGGCCATAGAATATGTACCCCGTTCCCTAAGGGAGGAAGCCGTTATTTCCTGCCGTTATTTCCTGGTCTGCAAAAAAAAATTGAGGCATGCGGCCAATTTTAGATCTGCGTCATCTGAACCGTACTCTTCGGATACACGGGTTCAAGATGCTGACGCTCAAACTTATCGTGCCACAGAATCAGTCCGAGGACTGGTTTGTGACGATAGATCTGAAAGATGCATACTTCCACATTTAATTCAATTCAATTCAATTCAATTTTATTTGTATAGCGCTTTTTACAACAGGCATTGTCTCAAAGCAGCTTTACAGGAGAAAAAACACAATACATACACAGTAAAAGTGAGAAATTATCCCAACTGAGCAAGACACTGAGTGGAGACAATAGCAAGGAAAAACTCCCTAAGATGTTTAAGAGGAAGAAACCTTGAGAGGAACCAGACTCAGAAGGGAACCCATCCTCATCTGGGTAACAACAGACATTCATAAAGAGACAATTATTGCTTTAAATGTAATCTGTTTGGCTTTGAAAAGCCTTTGTCCCAGCAGCCTGGATTTGGAGCAGATGAGAGCTCCATCCAGAGTAGGACCTCCAAGACCGATCATGCAGGTCCGGAGAGCACAAAGGACCAGGATCTCCAACATCTCCATCAACATAGCAATATCTCCCAGCCACAGGAAGTTCCTGAGGTTTGCATTTGGAGAAAACACATACCAATTTCTGGTTCTTATCTTTGGGCTAGCTTTATCCCCTCGCACCTTCACAAAGTGCATGGATGCTGCTCTGGCTCCCTTGCGACTCCGGGGCATCCGTGTACTAAATTACCTGGAAGACTGGTTAATTTTAGCATGATCCGGGGAACAGGCAGTTCAACATTGAAATGTTGTTCTCACCCACATGAGGAGCTTGGGGCTCAGGTTGAACCTCAAGAAAAGTATGCTTTCTCCAGTACAGAGGACAACTTTTCTAGGGTTATATGGGATTCTACTATGATGAGGGCATGTCTATCCCCAACACGTGTACAATTGATCCTATCAACCTTGAGCAAGATAAAGCTGGGTCTGGGCATCCGCTCCAGCCTTTACGAAAGGCTGTTGGGCCTTATGGCAGCAGCAGCCAATGTCATACCATTGGGCCTTTTGCACATGAGACCGTTTCAGTGGTGGCTGAGAAGTCGGTTACAGTGAGTCAGTGAGTGTAATGTACATTGCGGGCAGCTGAAATGTAGGGGCAGACATTCTGTCGAGGCAGGGGCCAAGGACCAGGGGTTGGAGGCTCCATCCACTCCATTCAGTCCATATGGCGGAGGTTCGGACAAGTGCAAGTGGATATGTTTGCCTCCGAGGAGACAACACACTGCCCGCTGTGGTTTGCCCTCACTCCTCCTGCACCATTGGGGCTGGACGCCATGGTGCACACGTGTCCGATGGTTCTTGGAGATAATGTCCCTGCTCGACGGCACTCCTTTGGAGATTCCCATCCACAGGGACCTACTGTTTCAAGCCGGAGGGCTGATTTATCACCCTCGGCTAGAACTATGGAGACTGTGGGTTTGACCTCAGAGGGGCACCAGCTCATAGAGTCTGGTCTCACAACTGAGACCATGTTGAACGCTTGAGCACCATCCACAAGGAAATTGTATGTGTTCAAGTGGCGTTTTTTTTTTTTTTGTCTTGTGGTGTGAGGAACATCAGTTAGACCCAGTGAACTGCGCAATAGCTACAGTCCTGGAGTTCTTACAAGAACGTTTCTCAGCAGATTTGGCTCCTTCTACAATCAGGGTTTATGTGGCCACCATATCAGCCAGCCACACCCCTGTTGATGGAGCCTGTGTGGGGCAACATCCTCTAATTTCGAGGTTCATGTGTGGTGTCAGATGGCTGAGACCCATCTGCAAGCTGCAAATACCTTCCTGGGACCTTTCTGTGGTCTTGGAAGGCCTGTCAGGGGCCCCGTTTGAGCCCTTAAGAGTCAGCCTCTGAGAAGCTTCTGACTCTGAAGGTAGCTCTTCTACTGGCCCTGACATCTCTCAAGCGAGTGGGATATCTACAAGCTCTCTCTGTTGCCCCCTCCTGCCTTGACTTTGCCCCTGGACTAGCCAAGGCCTTCCTGTATCCTAGCCTGGATTATATTCCTAAAGTGCTTACATAAGCTTCCCACCCTGTGGTGTTGCCGGCCTTCTGCTCTTTTCCATTCCTCACACCAGAACAAGAGAGGATGCACCTGCTGTGTCCAGTAAAGGCTCTCTGTACTTACATCCACCGCTCCGGCCAGTGGCGTAAGTCAGAGC
Source organism: Noturus placidus (assembly GCA_022414735.1). Lineage (NCBI taxonomy): Eukaryota > Metazoa > Chordata > Actinopteri > Siluriformes > Ictaluridae > Noturus > Noturus placidus. Next base: position 6,246 of record JAFFST010006942.1, read on the forward strand.
AGCTGCTAGTCTGCTTTAGTGGTGACAGTAAGGGTGATGCCGTGTCAAAGCAGTGCATCTCTAACTGGATAGTGGAAGCAATCTCTAAGACTTACGAGGCGTATGGTCTCTCTGCACCTCTGGGCATAAGAGCTCATTCCACTAGGGCGGTCGCCTCCTCAAAGGATTTGTCCAAAGGGGTGTCCTTGCAAGACGTGTGTGCAGCTGCAGGGTGGTCTACACCGCACACATTCATCCGTTATTACTGCCTGGATATTCATTCCACCCCAGGCTCGAGTGACTTGCAGTGACCCTCGGGCCTGGCAAATTTTTGAACAGGTCATACCGGAGTGGGTATGACGGAGTGGGTATTCTTGTTCCCATACTGTTATGCTAAATGCAATGTTGAAGTTCCCTTAGAAAGGGAACGTTGGGGTTACGTATGTAACCCTGTTCCCTGAGAAAGGAACGAGATGTTGCATAGTATTGTCATACCAGGGCAGGCCTGTGAATTGCGTCTTCGCTTTAGATAATAAGAGGCTGTCGGTGTAGTTCACAGGTGCCATATATATATATATATCATGCGACGTGCTTAATTGCCACATCACCTGATCATGGCAGACCTATAAGTAGAGACGTGATTTTACACAAGCTTCAGATACCGGTCAAGCGCGCAAGGCATTCCCCTACTGTTATGCTAAATGCCACGTCTCTTTCCCTTCTCAGGGAACAGGGTTACATACGTAACCCCAACGAGTTTTATTTGCAATTAATCAGAATCACTTCACTCATGAAAGGTGCATGATTACTACTATTGAACATGAGTTTAAATGTGATTGGTTCAGTCACATGCTCCATTATAAAATGGTGTGCACACTTACAGTATGCAACTAGATTGTTCTAAGCTTTTTTTCTTGTTCATTTTCCCTCCTTTGTTAGTATTGTTCTTTTTCTTCTTCTTCTTTGTATTATTTTCCACATTTCTCTAAAGTGCCCAATAACTCAAGATCTGAACAGTAAAACATTTTGAAATTTGGTACATTGATACTACAGGCCACGATGCATTGGTACATTGATCCTTCAGGCCACGAGTATCTCCCACAACACAAACGGCCCACATGACACCATAGATGGAGCTACAGGCCGGGCCCAAATTCTATGATATTCCCCCTATCCCATGAGTCCAAAATGTCTGAAAATTGACGTACATGACTTATTTCTCATGACTTAAAGTCTGCTATGATATATTTTCCAGTACATCCAAAACTACAAAAATCTTCTCCTCATGGACCATAGGTACAATTGACTTGAACATATGTGTAGGATAAACGTCTTTCTATAGCGTGATAAGCAATAACGAATCAAATAAAAATTGGCCAAACTATTTACATATTGGTGAATTGACAACTGTTGCACATAATTCTTGTGTTTATAAATCAATGGAACATTAACCTATGGACTTGATCTGTACCTCACACAAAGAGGACACTACAGTATGTTACCATGTGCGATTACAACCTCATATCTCCAAAAACAATGACATTAAAGGGAATAATATCTATGACAATATGTTATATGGTGTTTAACAATATTTTTATCATCCACTAGATGGCGCTGTTTGTCTTGGATCAAGCAAAAGTACAGAGTAAATCAAATTAATGTTATGTATAGCAGCAGGAATAAATTCAAAATAATGTTAAAGTAGCGTTGTATCAGCACAGAGTAATTCTCCAAAATTCTCATGATTTTTCTCTACAATAATAATTTGTGGAAAAGCTACAACAATGAATTTCAAATCTACCCTTGATTCAAAGACGTTGAAATGCTGCATCTGTAGGATACGTTTAAATTTGAAATAGTCTGCAATATCGCGGAGGAATCCACCATTTTGTTAGTTTCTATATCTCATTAAAGGTGGAAAAAGTTCTGATACGATATATCTTGTTTTTTTTTTTTTTTTTTACATCACAAAAGCCTGCAAATTTAACAGGGGTGTGTAGACTTTTTATATCCACTGTAGCTGTAGGTGTAAATAACCGCTAACAGAAACACACTTGCATCTTTCACATCCTGAATCCTTTCACCTTCAGGGAATCGGGTGAATTTTCTCTGTGTTTGGTCTGAGACCGGTGCTTTAGCTGTAAAAAAACAAAAATACCTAGTTTTCTCTCTGTATCGCCGTAGCAACAAGACAAAAACTGTGAATGGGAACTACTCTTAAACTGCTAACATTTTTACATGATTTCGGAAGTCAATCTACGGTCTCTTATCCCTATACTCGCTCTTTTTCCACTTCTCAGGAGATTCGCTTCTAAAAAGAGAAACAGCAAGACAGGTAGCGAGACAGGGAGACACACAGACAAATCTGTCTCAAAGCGGCACTGTGTGATTCATGAATGTCCGACGACGGCGGGAATCGGCCTGACACATGCCTCTCCGCTCTAATACGTGCTAATTAAAGCCCTGAATTCAGTGCTGAAGATGAGCGTGAACCATCACTCACTCTCACTCCCTCTGTCAGCTCCAGATGTGACAACGGCTCCTTTCCTGTCATGCCGAGATGACGTGACTCCAAAAGTTTAGAGATCTTCCACCGCGAACGAGCTGTTACTATAGAAACAGTAAGATACTAGAACGGGCGCATTAATATGAACCTGTGTACGGTTTGGAACTACTCTCAGAGATGCTGTTAGAGAAAACTCACCAACACCTTCTCATCCGACCAATCAGAATCCAGAATTCAACAGTGCATTCCACTGCATGCAAATATATATATATATATATATATATATATATATATATATTTACCCCCATTTCATTTAAATAAAATAATTCCTCTCATATTTCATTCTGCATGGAATTCTTTTATAATTAATTGACCCTAAATTAACTAATAAAAATGATTAGACACGTGTTTGATTTTATTTATTTCTTTGTTGTTGTTGTTTTTGTTTTTTTTTCTCCCTCATAAGCAGGTGCACTTACTTAATTTGGATGAACATGTGTTCAGTTTTCGTGTGAATTTCATTCGATTGTTTGTGTAATGGTTAATGAGAGCCAGGAATTTATTCTTTCAGCGCACACGCTCATGCAAACGCCGTTCTGTCCTCATCACTGATGCTGGACACGTTCTTCCTCTGGCCAGCAGGGAATGTATTCCTTATCTCTTTTTAAACTATCCTGCATCACCCTGCTGGGGTACCGGAGAGGTGATTAAATTACAGCGTACAGCACATTTCTGAAAATAAATCTGCCATTTAAAACAGCACTGCTGAATTCTGGATTCTGATTGGCCGGAAGGTGTCGCTTCATTTTCTGACAGTTAGTGCCGTTGAAAATCACAGGTTTATATCCATGCGCTCGTTCTAATACGTTATCGTTTCTATAGTAACAGCTCGTTCAAAGCTCCACATTTTCTGTGAGGAGACACGCGTTTAACTTTCATGGAAGGAGTCTCCAGTGTCAGAGATAAGGTGCATATGAGGAACTAGCTCGTTTCATGCAGCTACAAACGGATAAAAATTACGACGCGTTAAATCGCAATCTTTAGCAAACAAATAAAACACGGATGTACTTCATACATCAACTCATGTGCTATCTCTAAACGCAGCCTGCTAGACAGTTTCTTCGGGCCAAAAGTTTGTGCACCCGACCTGTTCTAGGCATATTAACACTTATGATATAAAGGCCATTACGGAAAACAGCAGTGAGCTTTTTCACGTGAAAGTGTTGCGTGAATGTTATTATTACTCATTTTCCCTCCATCTTTTTATAAGTCCAGGATATGAGCAAGATGGAATATGTCTCTCTAGAGAACAATGTGTTTTCAAGCTTGGGACAAAATGTCGGCACTTTCCTCAGTTCCCCTGCAGAAATGGCTTGTCATGGCTAATTTACAAACCCATCACTCCTCTTCACATTCTCCAACATGGAGGGCAAACATGGCTTCCCTACAGGAAGGGAGAAGAGAGTGATACCCCCTTCTTTTTTTTTTCTTTTTCACCCTGGTCCATTAACGGACACTACGCACCTCCCTCTGTTGATCATCTTTGAACGTTCTGCATCAGACTAGCTCAGGTGTAACATAAAGAAGGTCTCTCAAGTCATTTTCTGTGTAATGAGCTCCATGCATATGCCAAAACTAGCAGCATATTTGGCAGTAATTGGTTCAAAAAATTATAGCCAGTGCAATGGAAGGTCTTGTTTATTTATTTATTCATTTATTTATTTTTTACCTGACGTGTGAATTGTCTTTATTCCGAGAGGACAGAGATAGACCGGGCTTTATTAGTTTATGGATTTTTTTTTCTCTCACAGCCCTCGCAGCTCAGACATAAAACGCTACACTCAGAGGCATTAGTGATACCGAGACCAAAACCAGCCTCAATGCATTTTATACGTCTCAGTTTAAAAGTCCACAGTTCCATGCAATGTAGTTTCCTTAATGAGGTCAAAATAATAATAGCCTCATTTATACAGCGTCCTTAAAACAATGAATCTGCAGCTTGACCTGTGGATGCAGTGATACTGAAATCTTATACAACACCTGCAGGCCTGACTGTCACATAGTCGAAGTCTACAAATCTAAATCACTGGTCACTAAACTTCTTCCTGGAGATCACTTTCCTACACAATTCAGTTTCAACTCTAATCCACACACCTGCTCTAGATAATCAGGCATCTAACATCTGCTGGAAAGCAGATCTCCAGATACAGCTGAGGAGTAATCACAGTTCTGACCTTTGGAACACCATGATACAGCAGCTATCATCATGCTTGGTCTGCCACTATTGGCAACCAGTCACCAACCTTAAAAACTCAATGACCAACCTTAAAAACTCATGATGCTCAAAATACCATGAAACTGCAGACAATTCTGACACTTGAAATGAAGTGGCACAAGAACCAGTCACTAGCCTTGAAAGGCCACTGCACATGGGGTCCAATCACAGCATCAACACAGCAGCGAATCAGGACGCCTTGAAGGCCACAAATCTGCGACCAACCAGGATGTTTGGAATGCCATAAATAAGGGACCAATCAGGATGCTTGGAATACCAAGACATAGTAGCTTATTAATATTATTGCATTGGCATGAAAGAGTGACCAATCAGGATTCTTGTGTAATGGGTATAGAGAACACTCTTTACATTGAATGTGTAGAATTACACAAAAAGGATGTGTACCTGATGTGGCTGTCTGTTTGTCTGAGTATTTTTCCTTTTAATTGTCGTGATGTCATTGATTTCTGTCATTTCCTGTTTTTGGCTCCTCCTCTCCCCTCTTCGTGTTGTGGTTGAATGGGAGAGAGGAGAGAGAGTCGAATGGGAGAGAATAAATGATCGACCCAGTTGCTGTCCGCCTGTTTCTTTGAATTAAATAAAACACAACGCAGACTACAACCAGTTACACTTGCATATAAATAAAACAGCGGCCAATCAGGATACTTGTATTGCCATAAAACAGCGGCCAATCAGGAGGTTTGGAATGCCATGAAACAGCGACCAATCAGGATGCTTGTATTGCCATAAAACAGCGACCAATCAGGATGCTTGTATTGCCATAAAACAGCAGCCAATCAGGAGGTTTGGAATGCTACAACACAGTGGCCAATCGGGATGCTTGGAACGCAATGAGACAGTGGCCAATCTGGATGCTTGAAATGCCACAACACAGCTGCCCATCCCAAAGACTTGTTAAACCACTACTAACTTTTCACTTGTTTTTATCTACATTATTAGCATGGAATAATTAAATAAATAGTGTTACATTAAATATGTAAATGTTTTTCCCCATATCATTATCAAGCATGTGTGTGTGCTGTACACTGTACTTCCTCTGGGCTGTAAGTAGGCTAATGGAGTAAGACAGGAGACAGGGGGGTTGTTATAGGAAGGACAGTGTGGCATGTGTGTGTGTGTGTGTGTGTGTGTGTACTCACAGATATTAGCCGTGCCTTTAGGAATGGGCAGGTAGCTCCCGGCGCTCCAGGCTCGGCCCTGGTAGCTCCTCTTGCAGCGTCCGCAGTCGGGCCCCGTGGTGTTGTGCTCACACTCACAGCTCAGCTTCTCCTTATCAAACACACAGCTGTTTGCATGCAGGTTACACTTACACCTACAGAGAGAGAGAGAGAGTGAGAGAGAGAGAGAGAGAGAGAGAGAGAGAGAAGAAACAGAATGTACAGTCAGTTTCAGAAGTATCATTAATTCTAACCCTTGCAGTAAATAAAATAAATTGTTTTCAGTTTACTGGATCTATTTTGGTCTTGAAGCACTTCCTGTTTCCCAGGAGTAAAACTATCTGTGAGGTTTGCCCACATCATATCTTCCAAATTCCAAAATAGAAGATTTTAAAAAGAAGGTTTTCAGCCCTTTGTCGTTTTCTTCATCCATTTTCGACCATTTTGACCAAACAGAACATTTTCACTTCATCCCTATTAAATCCGGCGAACTGACGTTAACTATATACACGAGTCTAATGCTAGCTACGTCGGTCTTAGCTACACTGATAGATTTGATTTCACATCCATAAAATCAACACATTCTCCATTTACTGTCATAAAAAGCGACAACAAATGTGCACCAATGTGAAACAGAACGAAGGGGGCGGGGCTTAGAGTTAATATCGGTGTTTAAAACATCTACACAACTGTCAATCATTCTAGATTTACATGTCGCTTGGTCCATCTGACATTTTTTTTAAATTAGAAGAAACAAAAACAGTGATGCTCCTTTGGTGTGTTTCTGTGTGATAAGTAGAGCTCGACCGATACGGGAGTTTACTGATACCGATAAATGATTAATCAACTGATAGATTTGAATATCGATACTGAATGAAAACAGAACACTCATAGTAAAATATCGCTGAACGTTATTACAGAAATAAACAGTACTGACTGTACCGTGAAAATGTACGGTACTTTTTAAAAATGAAATAAATCCCTCTCCGTGCAGAGTGTAGTCCCACATGCCAAAAACAACCACCACGAGGCGTCAGTGCTAGTTTTTATTTCGCCTCTAGAGGCCGCTCTCAAACCGTATAATGACAGCAGACCGTCCTCATCCGCATGGCACCGGACGCGACCGGGAAACACTATCGATGTGGGTTATTGCCGATAACCGCTAGTTCCAGTAACCGGTTATCGGTGTCGATTAATCACTCAATTAATCGATCACACAGTCAAACTCGTACGCAGGTTATCAGGTTTGCTACGTTTATAATGTTCGTTATCCATCACCATGGGGATGAGCGTTCAAGACGAGACGTGATAATGACATCGAAAGTAAGTTTCTCCTTTCTCCTTTACATTTTACAGTTTAAAACACACCTGTTTACTACCATTCTCTAAAGTGTGTGAGGGAAGCGTCGGGTATTGATTTGGATATCCTGCGTATTTCAGCTCGCAGGCATAAAAAGCAGAAGCGAAACCCGATGCGAGCGAGAGCAGCGATTTCTCTTCGGGTCGTTGACGGCGCACAGAAGTTCTCTAAGGCCTGTGGGGATTTTAAAACCCAGTACCAAGCATTTATCTCCTATCAGCCTTCTCAAACCACCCTGCTTTAAACCTCTCTCTCTGTCTCTCTCTCTCTCTCTCTCTCTCTCTCTCTCTCTCTCTCTCTGTCTATGTAAAAAAAAAATGCTAGCATTGTTTTTTTTCCAGCTGAGGAGTTACAGAGGTCTCTCTACACATTACACATTTATCAGGTTACAAATTGCACAGGTTACAATTGTCTTGATATGCTTAATAAGATAAAAGCATTAAAAAAAAAAATACAACAACAGTAACGCATAATGAAGTCATAGAAATGCAGGACCGAGCGTCTCTGACGTATGAGGATTCATCGGCAGGCTTCAAACGTTTTAATGCGATTGTCAGAACGGCGCTCGCTTAGTTTTGATTTATACCGATGTTCTCGCGCTCAAGGTCGCGCTACAATTATGGACGAATGTATGAATGCTTGAAAAGGAGAGCTGAAATTCCACAACGAGGATTTCACAGTCACACTTTGAAATAAAGACAGAACGAGGAAACCCAGAGCTGCTCAGGGAACTTGTTCACCATTTGGTTCGTTAAAAATAAAAATCAAAAGTCGCCATTCCATATATATTATATTTAAGCAGTAAGAGTATGAATTATTATTACAGTTGCTTAATAATGAACTCAACCCACTCTTTGTTGTGTTATACTGTATGTATAGGTGTATGTTTTTCCAGATATTTTTCTCAGTGATATTTATGGTGACCGGTGCAACACAGTCAATGCATCTAACCCAACAATGTTTCTTTAAAACAAACAACACTTGTACATAATGAGAAGGTTGAGTCGGTCTACTCTGTACAGGGTTTCACACAAGGGCGTAACCATGGTATGGACATTGAGGGGTCCAACAAACTCAGCGGGAGGATGTGTAAGTGAGTGTAACGTTAATGATCAAAAACCGGAACTGATGTTAGACTAGCCTTCTTCGTGGGTGTGTAAATATCAACAGTTAATTGACGTTCTTAAGAACAAACCAAGTCGTGGTATGATGTCTTCTATACTAAGATAAGGTCACCTACTATTTAGGGATCTAGTTACTTCCTGTCTGAATAAAAGCTCGTATGTTCTGCTGCACTTTTCTACACGTGTCTGCTGTCTCCATTTCTTACAGACTGAGCTGATCAAATATATCAACACACTTGTGTTGGGTCTGGACGTGACCAAGTGTACAACTGGAGGGACACGCTATTTTCCTAAACACACGGAAATAGATTAAAAAGGAATAGACATAAATAAATAGATTAGATGAAGAAAAGACAGATCCGTTGGCAGGGAAAATTAAAGGGGGACTTATAGAAAATATTTCTACTGTATATTTGGGGACAGATTGGTATTGCCTCAACATTTGGGGAGACACGACCCCCACAAAGAATGTGTGGTTACGCCCATGGTTTCACAGAGTTTTTCTGACTGTTGCAACCAAAAATGCTGTGCCACGCCCTTAGAAGAGGATTTCAATTGAAAATGTATTAATCTGGGCGCCAGGTAGAATTAGGTCTACCCAAAACATAGGAATTTAAACCAGCATAACTCATACGCCACCGGGTAGACGAAAATAAATGTAAAGTCATGGAAGTCACAAATTCACATATGAAAGTACACAACAGGGATTCAGGACAGTAAACAAATCCTCACAGCCTTTGATGTAGTTCACGTGGTATGTGGACTCGTGTTGATCAATAGTCCATGGTTTCAAAAGTCTGTTCTTCGGTAAAATATCAATGTAAACAATGAGCAAAGTTATCCCAGTGATTAACATGCGTGAACAGATCGTTACGCTCGGACGTCGTAGGGCGGCTGTGTAGGGTGTCTGTGGCTCAGTGGGTAGAGCGGGTTGTCCACTAATCCACTAATCGTAGGGTTGGTGGTTGGAATCCCGGCCCGGGTGATCCCATGCCGAAGTGTCCTTGGGCAAGACACTGAACCCTAAGTTGCCCCCGATGGCAAGCTAGCACCTTGCATGCAGCTCTGCTACCATTGGTGTGTGAGTGTGTCTCATTTGTAAGTCGCTTTGGATAAAAGCGTCTGCTAAATGAATAAATGCAAATGCTAGTCGTCATAAACACAAAAGGAGAAAGAAAACAACTTGAATCCACATTTGGGGTGAGTAAATGGGAATGTGTGTGTGTATACGTGTGTATACGTGTGTATACGTGTGTGTTCGTCACTGATAGGATCGTAAAAAGGCCACAGAGGAATATTGTCTGGTGTATTGTCGGAAGGCTCAACAACGCAGCGAATAATCCCGTTTTGGTTCGTTCCATCAGTTGACTGTTCCAACCCGAAACAGCGTGTGTTTTGGCTCCACGCACGTAAACTTGACTCACTCGGCTTACTCGTAACGTTCACCTCCACGGAAATCCTTAATAACAGGTGTAAGATTTAAGCGTGGATGAAGAGAAACGTGAGCTGTGACCGTCACCTCAATGGCTGCATGTTGGTCCCGGCCTGCCCCTATTTTTTTCTTCTCTTCTGTTTCTGTTCGGTCCTCCATCTCTACCTTCTGCGTCATCCTTTGTCTTTCTCCTAACAGGTCAGCTGCATGACATTCATGTGATAGTAAATTCCCCCCTGGAGAGAACAACCTCAAGGCTGTGAGAGAGTCATATGGGTTAAAATCCCTGAGACTCAGTATCTTCATCTGAGGATTCTTGAAAGATTTCCCGGAGTCTTTGTTTTCCATGTAACTCCAAGTCATTGATGGTGGGATAGCATGGTTTCAGGTTACAGACATGAGTGGTTCTGACATCTTCACCGGTGGAGTGCAGTGCTATTTGGTAGTCCAGCGGTTCCTCTGCTTTATTACCCGATACGGTCCTTTCCGCTCAGGGGCTAATTTGGCACTGAAACTTTGTTGAGCACTGGATTCTGGAAAATTCCTCAACCAGACGCAATCTTTTTCCCCGAAGATGACTTCTGGTCTGTTTTTTATTATAGTTTCTGAATTATAGCAATGGTTTGTTCGCTTGTTTTACGCATTTCGATCATTTCAACCCAACAAGAGAAATAGTCTACACAGATTAAAAGGTATTCAAGGCGGTGTGGGCGGCTGCTTGGCAATGGTCCCATGATGTTCACTCCTAACTTGTCATTAGGACGTGTAGTTGTGATAGGATTTAACCTGCCTGCAGGTTGTCGTTCTTGTGTTTTTGACACTTTATGCAACATTTGACAGAAGCCAGAAGACAACATTCTGTAGATGCAAATTTGGATGATGAATGATTGGGATGAAGAAGGTAACTTCTTTACATTTAATCATTTAGCAAACGCTTTTATCCTAAGAGACTTACAAATGAGGAAATGCAAGCAAAGTGATATATCGAGCAGAGAACAATACAAGTAGTGCTGCTATACAAGATCCATTAATTCCAAGTGACTACCTTCCGTAAGTACATCCTCCAACAACAATAACAACTCTAATCATAAAAAATATTCGATATATAGC
>JAFFST010006945.1:3853-16238 GCA_022414735.1 Noturus placidus
AGGGTTCAGTGTCTTGCCCAAGGACACTTCGGCATGGGATCACCCGGGCCGGGATTCGAACCGCCAACCCTACGATTAGTGGATTAGTGGACAACCCGCTCTACCCACTGAGCCACAGCCGCCCTTAAGACTCCTCCTACACACCATCAGCTAAAACCTCTTGCTTTTTTTGAGTGTTAACTTCTGAAATGGCAAAGGTATCAATTCTGTTCTGAATCGAACTCAACAAATGGATTAAATGCTAAAGTTTTCAAGTCGTGTGGGTTTTAATTGTCGTTCCTCTGTCTTCAGGACCAGGGTGCAGTGTCGTACTACAGTGAACAGGACTACTTAAAGCAACAACAAAAAAAAAATCAGTACAAATCAAGTGTCTTGTGGTAGAATAATAATTTCTAAAGAGATGATGGTGTAATTTTAAAGTGCAATGGTACTAGAGTGGTGCTGGGAAGGGTCTGAAATCATCCGTAATGAATAGTCATGTAAGATGTGAAGACACTTCACTATCTAAACGGAAAATAAGTCGGATTTCTTTGGCCACTTTGATTCATACTAATATTTCTGATGTCTGCATTAACCCATATTTACTGTAGAGACCTCAGTGATTTGGCCTTTTAAACAACAAGACTTGAAGTTTCAGTGGGGATCGATATACTAGTCCTGGTATATGATTAAGGCTATTACTTACCCAGCTGGGCTCGGAGATGCAGTTGTTCAGCAGAACGCTTCCTCCTGGACTTCCAGTAACACGGTTTGACTAACCAGAAAATGTACAGAACATACGAGTCCTTAAAATCCACATGTGGTGAAAGATAATCATCACGGATTGTTAGTGATGCCTGATTGGTTCAGTATTCTACCGCAGGGTGTATCTACTTGATTATTTAATTAGCTAAATATTCACACAAATTCACATAAGTAAATCCATGAAAGACTTGCCATAAAAAAAAAAAAAAACATTAAACAAAAATTCCATAATATAATTGGGGTAACGGTAGGATTTATTTATTTATTTTATTTTACACAAACCTCACTTGGCTGTAGAAGTCGTAGCCCCAGCTAGAGGACAAAAAAAAAATATCCTGCCCTTCTAAACCTCGCAGAAAAGTTCAAGGGCAACAAAATCACCTCGTGTTTCATCGGTTCCTACACTGAAGCTGGACTGAAAGTTCAGGCCTGCGTCCAGGAACACACCCATGCTGTTCTTCCCTCCACCTGGAGAGCAACCCAAATCCCCCTGTCCCAGCGTGTCCCAAATCTAGTGGTATACAATTGGATTAGTGGGAGAATCATGATGGAGTGATTCATAAGCATCTCAAAGGAATACACGCTTGTGACATCACCTTCTTCTGCGTCAGGCGGTTCTTACTCAGCAGGAAAATGGCGTTGTCCACGGCGACCAGGCTGACCTTTGCTCCGGGGTCGCCCTTAACTTGAAAGCTAAAGCTGTCACCTGGTGAATACGAGTCCTTCACCTCACCCTTCAATGGTTCAACCTTGAGCTACAAGATTCATCAAGTCAAAGGGACATCCATTACTACAGTAAACAGCAAACATCAAGTGCAAATTGACTCACTGATCCCACACAATGGCTCTCCACATCCACTGACATGGAATCGGCCACCACCTCCACTCCATGGCGCCACGGCAATACGTAGTACACCACGAAACGGAATGCAGGCAGCATCTCTGAGGTCAGCACCAGGGGAACATTAGTCACTTCATGCCCTACGATGCTTACCCTGCCAGCACGGATTATTCTCCCCTTATTCAGCACCTAGAACATACAAGATATAGTGAAAACGATATAAAATAGAGAAAACGATGGTTACATATGTAACCGTGGTTCGATGAATTTCGGATGACCGCCAGAGGCGGTGCTTTCAGCACCTGGATGAGTACTACCAACAAGGTCACAAGGAAGTTCTACAAGCCCTTAGCAATGGCTGTGAAGCCAGGAGAAAAAATGTAAACTGTAAAAAAAAAAAAAAAAAAAAAAAAACTGTAGCCACTGGGTTGTGCGAGATCACAATTACCCTATAAAATCTTGCAAACGTGCAGATTGATGCCCATGACGCATCTGTACAAATATCTGAAAGAGGGACCCCTCGTAGGGCATGAAGTAGACACACTCCTAGTTGAGTGACTTTGAACCTGAGGAAAGATCTGGAGACCCCTGGCCTTATAGGCATAAACGATAACATCTACAATCATGATGGAGTGATTCATAAGCATCTCAAAGGAATACACGCATGTGACATCACCTGTGTCAGGCGGTTCTTACTCAGCAGGAAAATGGCGTTGTCCACGGCGACCACGCCGTATTGTCCACGGCGACCACGCCGTATTGTCTGCCGTACAATCCATTTTGACAGACGCTGCTTGGACAAAGTTTGACCTCGTCTATGCACCGTACGGCAGACAAACAGTGAATCTGACTGCCGGAATTCAGCAGTCGTTTGGATAGAACACTTTAATGCTAGCACTGGGCACAACAGGTTTGCACTCGACCCCTTCTCAGCCTCCTGAGTTGGGGGCTCAAAAGCTGACAGACGGAGGGGCTGGTTCATATAAGACGAAGAAAAGGTCTTTTGGAGAAATTAACGGTTCAGCCATAAAGTTACTCCAGTGAAGGCACTCTCGGCTTACTGATAAATTGTGCAACTCACCTACTCGTCTAGCCAATGCCATGGCTAAGAGGAAAGCTGTTTTCATAGACAGCCACTTCAAATCTGACCTCTATAAAGGTTCAAATGATTGCTGACATTGCACCTCTAATACGAGAGGCAAGTCCCAAGAGTATACTGGGTTTCGTGAAGGACTTCTCTGAGGTCATTGAGCATCTTTAAGAAAGCGGGTCACAAGGGTGTGGGACCCAATCATCATGCCATCTAGTCTATTATGGATGACTGAGATGGAAGCTGTGTATAACTTGATGGTCAAGGCTGCAAGTCCTCCATCAAGACGGCCTGGAGAAAGCTGAGGATTACCGGTATGGAACGGCATGTTGGTTCCTGATTTTGTGCTTAGCACCACTCAGAAAAGAGCTTCCGTCTGTTAGTGTACAACGCATTGGTGGAAGGTGCACAGGAGTTGTGAATGGTCTGTACAAATTCTGGATCACACAGCCTTAGTAATGGCTCTGGCTCTTCAAATGCCAGACCAAAAGTTGCAGCCAGGATGGGTACGGGTGCCGGATTCTACCCTCCAGCTGTGAGAGGAGATCCCTCCTCACAGGGAGGCACCAAGGCTCACTTAACAGTAATCTCTGTAATATTGGAAACCATGCCCTTCCTGGACATTTGGGGGCTACTAGTAGTGCCTTGTGATTGCTCCTGAGGATCCTAGGGAGGGGCTGTATCAACGGAAGTGGAGGGAAATCATACAGAAGTCGATTTGAACATGCATGGGCATCTTGGCCCAAGGGGTTTGTTGGTTCCCCCAGTGAAAACCAAAGGGGACAGTGTGTCGTTGACAGTGAGGCGAAAAGGTTCACCTCTGCCCTGCCATATCTGTGCCAGATCGCTTGCACTACTTCGGGGTGCAGCCAGGGTGGGGACTGTGCCGGGGTAGGAAATCTGCACCTGTGTTTTGAGTGCCTGGTAAGTGCATTGCCCTCAGGCTCAATAGGTGAGGGCCCAACAAAAACAGCTTTTGGGCCATCCTCAAGGATTGTTTGGGCCTGATGCCCCCTGGTGGTTTATATGGTAGTCCACAGATGTGTTTATCTGTTCTTATAAGGACATGCCTTCCTATGAGCACTGGAAGGAAATTTTTGGTGGGGAATCGTGGGGAATCACTCCACCATACGTATAAATAGAAAAATACGGGAGGGGATTCTAACCTGACCTCCAGTATTCAGTTATATCAGCGGAAAGGCGAGAAACACCAAACTGATCACAAACTAACACAAACTGCCGCTTGCCGAATTAGAGCGTACCCACTCCGACACTGCGTTGATAGAAGAGTCACTTATCTCTTGCTGGATAGCGCACTATCTGAAGTTAAATAATCACAAAAACCTCTAATCGCAGTCTTTGGAGGACGAACGTTCGTAGCTACAACCCTACTTCGGGTTACAAGACTACCAGCGGAAACCTGTTTACCAACGTGAGAAGATAACAAGAAGTCACTTCCAGGGTGAACGTGCCTTTAGGACCAAGCAAAAGGCACACGTCAACCAGGTCAGAGGTGACTTTGTTGATACAAACATTCGATCTGCACGTACACGTGATGGACATCCAGGTGCTGAAAGCAGTCAGTAGAAATGAAACAGAACTACATAAACATAGTTACATAACATGTTAAAATGCATCCATATGACATGTGACTTACAATGTAGGAAACATGCTGGAGGTAGCTTCTTTCTTTCTCTGAGAAGGTTCTCAGGTGCAGTTTGAAGTTTAAAGTCTGTCCAGACTTCACCGTATTCGTGTCTAACGTGATGTAAAGCTGATTCAGCCGCTCAAAGTTAAACGGTGAGTACGGCTCCACGAACCAGTCAGCCTTTGTCTGCTGTTCCTGCCGCATATCCGGGATTACAGTCTCTGCCTGCAAAGATGGTTTTCAAACCACAATCACGTCTGGCTCATCAAAAATGATGTTCTGGGTGAGGAGTATTACCCTTAATGCAGTGTATGTGTGCTTGACTCACTGTTAATGTGACAGGGTGCATGCCAGAAGGCATGTTAAGAGACGCTTTGATGGTGCCGCTGTGGATTGTGATCGGAGTGGACACTAAGGTGATCTTAACAGGAACGTTTGGAGCAGGGGAGCCATCATGGTGGCTAACCGTAACCTGAGACACAAAAGGCAAACATTTCAACGGATTTGTAACAGAAACCTAATTCGGTGTTTATTTTTATTCAGTACTATCGATGTATTTTACCGTCACATCAAATGGTAGGCCCGATTTATAAAACCTTGACGTGTCCTTGATGGCGAGCACGTACGGTGCCACGACGATTTTGATGCCTGTCCTCTCTGCATCCACTAGGTCACTTCCTGAGGAGCAACAGTGCATCGGCATACTTCAGAGACGTTCTACGTGTTCCCAGTTCAGCACTATATAGATCCCGCATACACATCCAGACAATTCAGTGTGTTGTAAAACTTTATGCTATGCATCCGTGTGGTGCGATACCAACTTAAAATGGGTCAAGTGCACCAATATTGGGCTAATACAGATAACAAGAATCTTAAACCAGAAAACAGCCACAGGCTCAATGGTGCATGAATGTAGATCGATTTACACTGGTCAGTCGCGAATGCTCAAGCTTCAAAGCTACAAAACATCGATAGAAGTAGAATCAGAAGCGTCACGCGACATCGCAATGTGCATTCAGTGAAAGCCCACTTTGAATCACGTGTGTCGAACACAAGTAGAGCTAAAAAGTCTCATTTAATCAACAAACATCAACGCGAAAGACTACGAATTCCGTTTTTGGAAGGTTTGCGCAAAAAAAAAAAAAATAATAATAATCAAACAATCGCACTAAAATCAAACAATTTTCTCTGCACCAATCACAAAAAACTCGTCCTAAGTCTGCCGGAAATAAATCTGCCGATTTCATCCTAGAGCTTGGTGGCTATTCGGTGTAACCTAAAGCTACAATTAATGACCTTTTTAGTAATTCTAGACTCTTCTTGCTTTGTTTGTTTGTTTGTTTATCATTTCCTTTCAAAATTAAACTGATACGTAGGATAAAAAAATAAATAAATAAATAAAATGGTGCACTTATATAGCGTTTTTTATCCAAAGCGCTTTACACTGTGTCTCATTCACCCATTCACTCACACACTCACACACCAATGGTAGCAGAGCTACAATGCAAGGTGCTAGCTTGCCATCGGGAGCAACTTGGGGTTCAGTGTCTTGCCCAAGGACACTTCGGTATGTGGAGTCACGTGGGCCGGGATTTGAACCACCAACCCTACGATTAGTGGACAACCCGCTCTACCACCTGAGCCACAACCTCCACAGGACAGTGATCTGCAACAAAGATGCCCTACCTGAGCTGGTCAAGACGGAAGCTTTGACGTATATGGACGAGCCGACTATACTGTTGATATCGGGGTACACGTTCTTAAGCTCGGCTATAGTCAGAGTGGCGATCCCACCATCCAGCTGCAACCAGTCAGGAGCAGAAGTGTAGTTAGATCGAGAATGAAGATCTATTAGCAAAAACAATTGTTATATTTTCCTCACATTTGTCACTTTCTTCAAGGACGCGAGTCGCACTTTCTCTCCATTTCTCTCTAATCCAAACACCACGTATGCGACACCTTCCACTTTCTGGCCGTACACATATCTGAGAAAAGATCATACAGCGCAATGATATTACGGACAGAGTAACAATCTGTGTATACGGTGAACAAGGTAATGAAGTGCCAGATGAAGGCATCTGACCTGGCATACACTTCCACCACCAACTCATCATCTTCCAAACTGAAGTGGGTCTTTCTCGGTATTAGCGTAACATTGAAGGCTGGTAGCACTGGAACCAACAAAATTACACCAAGAATGCTGTTTCAATGCACAAACTCCTGAAATACAATGTGACTACATTACTACTACCACTAATAATAATAATAATAATAATAATAATAATAATCTG
Source organism: Noturus placidus (assembly GCA_022414735.1). Classification (NCBI taxonomy): domain Eukaryota; kingdom Metazoa; phylum Chordata; class Actinopteri; order Siluriformes; family Ictaluridae; genus Noturus; species Noturus placidus. Next base: position 10,468 of record JAFFST010006945.1, read on the forward strand.
ATGATAAAGGTGGTCATTTAAACTCCTATTTCAGCCACAAAATCCAAAATCCAGTGAGCATATCTTATTTTATTTATTTATTTATTTTATAAACAAAACCATTAAATTAATACAATATTTGTCAGTTATTAAAGTCTTGAATTATGTCAATTTAGTTAAAAATAAATAAATAAATAAATAAATCCATCCATCCATCCATCCATTTTCAACCGCTTACTCCTTTTCAGGGTCACGGGGAAACCTGGAGTCTATCCCAGGAGGCATCGGGCACAAGGCGGGGTACACCCTGGACAGGGTGCCAGTCCATCACAGGGCACACACACACCCACAACCACATTCATACACTACGGACACTTTAGTAAATAAGTTACACAAATATAAATACATACCATACTTTTTCACCTCAAAATTTGCACTATACGTGTTCTCTTTCCGTTGGTCAAATTTGGCAACAACCTTCCACTTGCCCTCTCTATAAAATAGTAAAACACATTTAAGGTTGAGAAATTTCAAATCCTAACAAATAAATAAATACAATTTTAAAACCCCACACACAGAAAAGAAACACGAATCGAACAACTCCTGTACGTACTTGACGATCTCGGAGAGTCCGTAAGTGTTCGAGTAAATGCCGTTGGTGGCTTTGCTCCGAGGTGTGGAATAGACTGCAATTCCATCAGGATTCTGGAAGAGCAGAAAGAGGATTCGTGCTGCAAAGAGGATTATGGCTTCAAAACACTAAAACTCAAGATTGAAAGTATTCTGACTTCAAAATATAAGGGACTGCGTAGTGATTTCAAGAAATCGCCACTCCCTCGACCGCCAAATCAATGAATTCTTGGAAAGTGCTATTTGCCGTCTTACACATACATGAGCTCACAGATGACCATGATTGGTTAGTGTAGCTGTGATTGACAGGACAGAGTATAACACTCCTCCCACCTAGAGAACACACGCATTTTCGCTCTCATCTCCCAGCTACCGATGCCTTTGGTTTTGAACTGACAATAAGACTTTTCTATTGCGTCACCTGGGAAGTTATTTGTTCGGTAGTTTATATCTATAAGATGCTAAATGGCATTATTTCTTTTGTTGCATATCACTAGCACTGGCCCAGCGCGCTCTGATCGTGAGCCAAGTAAATAAAACGTTCAAGTTCAAAGGGTCTGCTGGGACAAAAATCGATAGACCAGGGATACACAGTGCACCAATTTCTCCACGACTGACTGCATTTGGACAACAAACTAAATGTAGACGGACCAAGCAGCAATGTTACTGGTTTGAATGAATTTTTTCCTGTTTGAACATGTTTGGTGGAAACCCAGCAGGAACCCAGTAGACTGTTGAGATGTTGCTCAACACGAATAGTCTAAGTGTCAAGCTATGGATAGATATTAGGTTTTAGAAGAACCTCTGAACAGACTTTACCTGGATTTCTACGGAAATGGTGCCGTCGACAGCCTGAAAATCTGCGTTCGAAATAAAAGCTCTGCAACGTACTGTACAAGAGAAAAAAACAAAACGAGCTTCAGAACGAATCGACAACAACGTGTTCTGTATTGATATAACAAATAAAAGTAATGAAGCTAAACCAGGTGGAAAGTTCTTCCTCTTTCTGGGTCATAAGTATTTGATCTAGGACGTGACGTGAAATTTGGTCAAGGAAAACGAGTGACCGTGTGAGACAGGGTTCAGCTTGAACAATTACAGAGCACGGCTTCAGTTATTACCTGTGTCTCCTGGGTTGTAGATGGGTTTGTCAGTCTGGATGAAGATGTAACCAGACAGAAAGGACACTTTATTGACATGCTTAATCTCCTGGAAGTGTCCAAACTGGGCGACTAGCTGGACGTACTTGGTCTCCTTCACTTCTGGCTGAAGTAGGCTCGGATTAATCTGCAGATTAATTAATAAACGCTGTGTAAAGTTCTTCATTCCCTGTTTCTCCAAAGTCCTTCTAAATGCCATCTGATTTTTCTAGCACCCCATCAAGGGTGTCTCCTGCACTGTACCTAGTGACCCGAGTCTCCTGGGATAGGTTCGAGAAAATGGATAGATGGACTTGGACATGTCTCCGGCTTATTGTCTTTTCTACTTTGGCGTGTTCTGGTCTTGATCTTTAGTCTTGGAGTTAAAATTAAGGCTTGGCCTGAAAAAGTATTTGACAGCTCACAGTCTTGCTGTCATTTGGACTCGATCTTGACTTCACTAATCTTCACCACATTAAGGTCTTGACTCAATCTTACCTATTCTGGTCATGGACTTTCTGTACAATGGTGGCTTCTTATCTTCATGCACTGGATTTGCACGGGATACGTGGTCTCTGTATAAAGTATATGCGTCATTTTAATACGAACTGACTGTTCTGACTAAGCAAGTTGCGCTTAATCAATAGTAGGTCATTATCCATCCATCCATCCATCCATCCATCTTCTATACTGCTTATCCTTCCTTCAGGGTCACGGGGGAACCTGGAGACTATCCAAGGGATCATCGGGCACAACGCGGGGTACACCCTGGACAGGGTGCCAACTGTTGGGTACAATCACGTTCACACTCACACACCCATTCATACACTACGGACACTTTGGACATACCAATCAGCCCATCAGTACCCGCAGCACGGCGAGTACATGCAAACTCCACACACACAGGGCCACGGTGGGAATCAAACCCCTGACCCTGGAGGTGTGAGGCGAACATGCTGGGCCACCGTGCGCCCCCAGTAGGTCATTATAAGGTAATGTAATTTACCTCGATGGACTGGAGGAATCTGAAGTTATTATCGGAGTTGAGAGGGATGATTCCCTGCCAGAGTTGCCTTGACTTTGCAGGAAAATCGTAAATGGTGAGAGAAACACTGACAGGCTCAGAAATTCCAAACGCCTCCAGCAGGATGTTTTCTTTATTTTCCACTCTCAGAACTGCCGGAGTCACCAGCGTAAACCTGCAGAAACAAACCTCCATGTCGTGTTCTTTCCTAGTTGTGTTTGGCCTTGTGCAAACGTACATCATCTACAACACATTAAACGGTAAATGGCGCACTTATATAGCGCTTTTATCCAAAGCGCTTTACACTGTGTCTCATTGACCCATTCACACACCAATGTTAGCAGAGCTGCCATGCAAGGCGCTAGCTTGCCATCGGGAACAACTTGGGGTTCAGTGTCTTACCCAAGGACACTTCGGCATGTGGAGTCACATGGGCCTTCAACCCTACGATTAGTGGACAACCCGCTCTACCGACCGCCCCACAACATTAGTAATTTAATCTACATGTGAAGGTCTACAGTTCTGCAATAAACGGATCATTCAAGAAAGACAGCTAACGAGGAACTAACATGTTTCCTCATCATTAAATAGAACTATAAATGGATTATTGTCTACATTTTCTACATCTACGTCGTAAAATAATTAATAATTAATCAATTTGTATAGCGCTTTTTTTACAGTGGTACATTGTCTCAAAGCAGCTTTACAGAAATATCATTTTTACATTTACATTTGCAAGCGACTTACAAATGAGACACACTCACACACCAATGGTAGCAGAGCTGCATGCAAGGTGCTAGCTTGCCATCGGGGGCAACTTAGGGTTCAGTGTCTTGCCCAAGGACACTTCGGCATGGGATCACCCGGGCCGGGATTCCAACCACCAACCCTACGATTAGTGGATTAGTGGACAACCCGCTCTACCAACTGAGCCACAGCCGCCCCGAAAATCCAAATTCCAACCCCAGAGTTTGCATGTACACGTGTGTGTGCGGTGCGAGAATTTCCTCACTTCGGTGTCAGGTCGAAGTCCGGCTCCAATCTGCAAACACAGAGAACACCCTCTCACTTAAAATCAACCAAAAGCAAATTATCCGTGATATAACTACAAATTTATGACAACGCTCTTCTGGCGCAATTCACGAATGAATACAACCTTAAACACTGCGAGTAATTAGTAGCTCACGGTACTTACAAAAGAGGATCGAATTTTCTGTCGAGGGGAAAACAAAAAGTGTGTTTTTTTTTGTGTTCATTTCTGCATGTTTTCTGTTCATTCTGAATAAACAGCACACTCGTACAATGAGCTCTGTGACACATACCTCCAATGCTGATGTCTGCGCCTGGAATAGCATTACAGATGCAAAGATGAAACATGGATGAATTAGTGAAACACGGGTACACTGAACATCTTTGACTGGTTTTTAAAAAAAACCAACCAACCACATAAAGCCTTGTCTTACACTAATACATACTTACAATGGAAATATTATAATGGCTAACAGTACTGTCTAACTCCAACCTTGTGCTCAAAGTTGTAATGTTCTTGTAGAGGAAATATTTCAAAACCAACTCACCAGACATCAAAAGATTGAAACTGAGCATTTAGTTCGTTACCCACGGACAAGACGCACAATACCAGCGTTAAACAGCGCATCCTTACAGATGACCTGCTACACGGAGTATAGCAACACCAGACCAAAGCTAATGAGAAACACATTCTCTCCCCTTCTAGCCGTCCCACTATTGCACAATTTTCAATCGATTAGAGATTCCTGGCAACGCTACAAGGTGTCGTCAGAATGGGAAAATCCTTCCTATGGTGAAATTTGGACATTTCCTTTCATACAGTGGTGCTTGAAGGTTTGTACAATTCATCTAAAAGTAGATCGAGAACGCGGTTAAACAAATAAGAGAACAATAGAAGACTTGGTCATTTCTGTATTTATTGAGGAAGATGATCTGATATTACATTTACAGTGAGGGGTAAAAGTATGTGCACCTTTGCTGTCAGTACGTGGTGAGACCCCCTTGTGCAGTAATAAACGTTTGAGGTAACTGTTGATCATCTGCACATCGACTCGAGACTGTCGAGTCGATCCTCTCACCGTCATGTGGGTGTCATAGACCAGGTTGTCCTCCTTGAATGCTGCAGATGAATACAGCTGCTTGTGCCTGATCAGGTAGGCCAGCGGGCCACATATGTGATCATATAGGACTTAAACAATCTGCAGCTAACATCTTGGTGCCAGATGCCTCATCACACCTTCAGAGGTCTTGCCTCGACAGGTCAGACCTGTTTTGGTGGTACAAGGGGGACCTATACAAGATTAGGCAGGTGATTTTAATGTTATGGCTGATCAGTGCATCATATAAATACCAGGTTCTGGTTCCTTCGTTTCTATACGGTGGATAAGAGCCATCTGCTTTACGATATTGAAGCTGGTTCTCATAGCCTGAGACAGAAGCATGGATAGATTATTGTTTATTAGTATTATTATTATTATTATTATTATTATGAGAAGTAAACAATCGTCCATCTAGAAAGAGACATTGAGCTCAATCGAAATAAAACAAAATGGCAGAGATCACAAAATTAATTTTAACGGTAGCTGAAATATGTAAACTAAAATGCACAGCAATACATTTTCTTTAATGGTTCAAAGCTTTTTTCATTTCTTTTTTTTATGAATCAAGATGTCAATTTTATGTCTCTAGCGTTTAAGCAGGTGACGTTCAACAACACCGCGAGCGATATTTTCACTCCTCGAGGCTGCCCATGTGCACAAAGCTCCGCCCCCTGAAATCTACAGTGACCAACACTTTCAATGATGTAGCCTGCTTATTTATTACTTTAAAGTTTGTTGTACTGCATTAGGGAAGATAATATTACCATACAAGGGGATAAATACCAAGCTAGCATTGTTTAAAAAAAAAAAATATATATACAGTGGTCTGCAAAAGTTTGGGCAACCTTGTTTATTTCAATGATTTTCCTT